>VWZE01013883.1:4732-20772 GCA_013396675.1 Eubucco bourcierii | reverse complement strand
GTTCGAGGCCAGGTTGGATGAGGCCTTGAGTGACCTGTACTAGTGGGAGGTGTCCCTGCCTAGATGAACTTTGAGGTCTCTTCCAACCTTACCATTCTATGATTCTATGACTAAAACACTGCTCAGCCCCCATTAGCTGTTTCCAGTCAGGACCCACTGGGTGCTGGTGCTTGTTTTTCACAGCCACGCTTTGTGCAGCTCCTGTCAAGCTCTGTGCTGCTGTTGCTTATTTGGTAGCTCTTGGAGATGTGGCTGAGACATTGTTTTTCCATGGAGATGTTTACATGAGCTGCACTCAGAGCCTCCACCTTGCAAACTATGGCCAAGTACTGCAAGGTTATGTAAGTTTGGGGTCAGTTCTTATGTGCTGTGTGTCACAGGGCTAAGTCTCTTCCAGAAGTGCATTAAGTAATGGGATTCTCACTTCTCCAGAAGGCTTCCTCTCTCCCATTGTTTCCAAAGGTGACTTTTGTGCTCTTTTTGATTTACTTTCAGTATCTTTAAGGACAGGGATTACATTCTCTGGGCACAGGTCTGTTGGTATTTATGTGACTCCCATTCAGAGCTTTGCTGCTTGGGGCCATTCCAGTAGGAGCTCATCCAAAACTCTGAGTCTGGCCTTAGTGAGCTCTGCTTTCTGCAGAGCTTTTCTTTGCAGACGGCTGATCCCACTGCACCAGCAAACTGCTAGCTTTTTCTCCCCTCATTCCTCTCTTTCTCTATAGATGACCCTCTACATGAACATTCAGGAACCCAAACTTCTGCCTGCCTGAAAGGAACCCTACAGATAAAATACAGGTCTTAGGTTCTCACAGCAGATGTGGCCTGTCCTTGCTGTGCTAATTCTGGAGATGAGGAAAAATGTCTTTGCTGCAAGAGTGGTCAGGGATTGGCACAGGCTGCCCAGGGAGGTGGTGGAGTGCCCATCTCTGGAGGTGTTCCAGAAAGGTGTGGCTATGGCACCTGGGGACATGGTTTAGTGGCCATGGTGGGGTTGGGCTGATGTTTGAGTGGGTGATGTCAGCTCTCAAACAGTTCTGTGATGCTCTGTAACATACAGTGCTGAAGGGGCCAGCAGCAGCCAGGTCAGAGTGCTCCCAGGAGGAACCCATGTTTGAAGCCTCAGGGACATTTCTCCCCTCTTTTATTTTATTCTTTCCAGCTTTCCCAAGCTGAAGTCTAACACTGGCTCCTCAAATTCAGGTGTTAAAGCTGAGGCAGTAGCTGAGAGATCTCACACAAGTGAGGCTGATGATTAGGAAGCAATTCTTTCCAGTGAGGGTGGGGAGACATTGGAACAGGCTGTCCAGAGAGGCTGTGGCTTCTCCCTCCCTGGAGGTGTTCAAAGCTACATTGGATGAGGCCTTGAGCCTGGGCTGGTGGGAGGTGTTGCTGCCCATGGCAGAGGGTTGGAGCTGGATGAGCTTTAAGGTCTCTTCCAACCTAAGGCATTCCATGAGTCTGTGAATTCTATGAGTGCTGATCAGGGCAGTCTAAGTCCTTCTGGCCAGGTCTTACCACTGTGCATGTCTCTCGCCTTTGGATCCTTTCCTCGGCTGGATGTTGCTTTTGAAGTGAAATAATCTGCATTTCTCTCAGGAGCTGACCTGCCTGGAAAACATTTTGATCAAATTCCAACACAGCTTTTCCCCAGTATGCCTCCTCTGCCTTTTGCTAGCTACTTCCTGATGCTCTTTATCCAAAGCCACCCCTGCTGTCCAGGGCAGTGCTGACCCTTTGCAACCTCTCCATTTCCATCAAGCAGCTCTACCTCTCAGGCTTAGTTTCTGCATGTGCTCTGAAACTTATTGCAATTTAAAAGTTACTCTTCTGCCCTCCTACCACCACCAGCCCTCTCAATTCCTCTGCAGGCAGTGATGGAATTAGGTTGCCAAGAACCTGCAAGGCTTAGCTTTCCCAGGACCAAATTTAACATCATTTATGGACAGCTTTTGCAAGGAGCAGGACACTTTGTTTTCCTGCCACATCACAGAACCCTGCAATGTGTTCTCTTCACAAATATCAACATTCATTATTAATTTCAGTTTATTTGGAGAAGGAAGGGAAAAGGGAAATGGAAGCCAAGCTTGGGAGGTGTGCAAAAGGAAGATGTAATTCTCTCATCAATATTCCAAGAGTATGAAGCTGGGGCTGATGTACAAGACTTACACATGGGCTGGGCCAGCAAGTCATAGAGTCATAGAATGGTAAGGTTGGAAGGGACCTCAAGGATCATCCAGTTCCACCCCCCTGCCATAGGCAGGGACACCTCCCACTAGTGCAGGTCACTCAAGGCCTCATCCAATCTGGCCTTGAACACCTCCAGGGAGGGAGCAGCCACAACCTCCCTGGGCAACCTGTGCCAGTGCCTCACCACCCTCACTGTAAAGAACTTCCTCCTAACATCCAGNATCATCTTTGTGGCCCTCCTCTGGACCCGCTCCAACACTTCCATGTCCTTCCTGTGCTGAGGGTTCCAGAACTGCACACAGTACTCGAGGTGGGGTCTGACAAGAGCAGAGTAAAGGGGCAGAATCACCTCCCTTGCCCTGCTGCCCACACTGCTCTTGATGCAGCCCAGGACTCGGTTGGCTGTCTGGGCTGCATGTGCACACTGCAGGCTCATGTTGAGCTTTTCATCAACCCAGACTCCAAGGGCCTTTTCCTCAGGGCTGCTCTCAGCCATTCCCCACCCAGCCTGTATTTGTGCTTGGGATTGTGCCTACCCAGGTGCAGGACCTTACACCTGGCCTTGTTGAATGTCATGAGATTGGCCTGGGCACACTCTGCAGCCTGTCCAAGTCCCTCTGGATGGATCCCTGCCCTCTAGCAAGTTGACTGTGCCACACAGCTTGGTGTCATCTGCAAACTTGCAGAGAGGGTGCACTGATTCCTCTGTGCATGTCACTGACAAAGATGTTAAACAGCACTGGAAGTCCCAATCCAAATAAAACCCAGGAGCTCATTTTCCATTGCCATGGTGTGTGCTGTGCTTGCATCAAGCAGAGAGACACTGAACCATGTGACAATAAAGCACAAGTGGACTCCAGCACCATCATAATCCATCATCTTCTTCCTCTTCTGGTTCAGGTGATGCTTGCTTGAATGCTGTGGAATAATGGGAGAGTCTCAAAGTGAATGTTCTGGAGCCTTCCTGACAAGGTTTTAATTTTCTGCCAGTGCTGACTGCTTTTAGTTTGAATTTTTAAAATATTTTTTGAGACCCAAGGAAATTTGTAGTTGTATCAGCAACTGAAAGGATTTGTGAAGACTGATGCAATCCTTTGCTCCAGACAACAGGCATAGTCCTTCCCCCTCCATTTTTGGCAAGTACCCATGAACAGGTTTAAGTTTTAGAAAGCCTTGAAGTCATAGATTTGCTGCAGTGGGTCCAGAGGAGGCTACTGAGATGGTCAGAGGCCTGGGGGACCTTTCCTGTGGGGACAGGCTGGGAGAGTTGGGGCTGTTCAGCCTGGAGAAGAGAAGGCTCTAGGGAGACCTTAGAGCTGCATTTCAATAGCTGAAGGCTGTGGAAGGACTGTTCAGAAGGGCTTGTGGGGATAGGAGGAGAGGCAATGATTTGGAACTGGAGCAGGGCAGAGTTAGGTTGGCCATGAGGAGGAAGTTGTGCAGAGTGAGGGTGGGGAGAGACTGGCACAGGCTGTCCAGGGAGGGGGTTGAGGCTATCCCTGGATGAGGCCTCAGTGTCAGACTCTATGTGTCCCTGTGAAGCCTGCTGTAGTTGGAGGGGTCTCTGCTGCCTGCAGGGGGTTGGACAAGATGCCCTTTGAGGGTCCCTTCCAACCAGGTGCAATCCAGTTCTGTGCTAATCTATTGCTCAGCCTGGTCCTGGCTGTCAGATCCATGCAGTGCCAGCTAAGGAGGGCAGCAGCTGTCCTCAGCAGTAGCTACCCAAGACAGGTATTTGTGGTGCTTCAGCCAGCCCAGTCACAGCAGCAGCCAGCAGGGCTGGCTGGGCTCCCTGCAAGTCTGTAGCCAGCAAAGGGAGAAACCCCTGGACAAGGCAACTGGAAACACCTGAGCTAAGGGAATTATAAGCCAAGGAGTGAAACTTTCCTTCTCTGCTCAGTACTGTGAGAACTGCTTGCCTGTGAGGTGCCTAAAACTGGCTGATGCCAATTATCCTTTCCCTATAAATTTTTAAACAACCACTAAATTGCCTTAAGTCTTCTATAAACTGTTCTGGAAGCTCTTGCTGCTGATTTCATTTCCCAGGAGGGGATTCTTTGATGTCCTTACCTGGTTTTCACATCCCATTTCTTGTACCATGATGTACTGATTATCAGATCAGCACTGCAAGGTGTGGCTTATCAGGAGCCAATGCACAGTGCCACAGAGTGGGGAATGGTGCTTCCTAAATTTAAACACCAAGGAGAGCTGTTCTTGCCATGCAAGGCAGCTTGCTGCTTCTGATCTTTTATTTATTGCTTTTCCAGGTGCAGCTGGAGCTTGGCAGCTCACGTTGCTAGATGTGCTCTCTGCCCGTTGAGTGCTGCTGCTTTGGAGCTCTCCTGAGAAGGAATCACAGAACCATCTAGGTAGGCAAAGCCCCTCAGGATCACCAAGTCCAACCTAGAACCCTACTCTACAAGATTCACCTGAAACCATAGCCCTAAGTACCACATCCAAACCACCCTTAAACACAGCCAGGCTGGGGGACTCCACCACCTCCCTGGGCAGCTCATTCCACTCCCTGACCACTCCATCAAAAGCTTTTTCCTAGTGTCCAATCTAAGCCTCCCCAGTCTCATCTTGAGGCCATTCCCCCTTGTTCTGTCCCCAGTTACCTGTGGGAAGAGGCCAGCAGCAGCCTCTCCATGTCCCTTCAGGTTACTGTAGACAGCAATGAGGTCTGCCCTCAGCCTTCTCTTTTTCAAACTAAAGGCTGCTTCGTCTGCTCCTGATTCTTGGCAGATGAGTTTCTTCTCTAGCTTTTGAAAATGAGAAAGCAAAATGTTGTCACCATTCTTCCTCAGCATCTAAATCCATGTGGCTAGCAGATGTGAGCAGTTACAATCACAGGATGGAAGGGACTTCTGGAGATCATCAAGTCCAATCCCTCTGCCAGAGCAGGATCCCCCAGGGCAGGCCACACAGGTATTAGAAGGCAGCACTAACATGGTTTGGCTTGATGATCCCAGAGGTCTTTTCCAACCCAAACAATTCTATGACTCCGTGAACATGCAGCAAAGATCAGCTTGTTTATGCACAGCAATCATCATGTAACACTGAAAAGTCACTGTGCAGGCTGCAGATGACACCCAGGGTTGTGTTTAAAAGCAGTGGAGTCAGCTCTCAGCCTGGTCTTTTACTTTGCATGCATTCAAGGTAAGCTAGATGTAAATACTCTATTTGTAGGTCATCCTGAGGTCTCTTTTATTACTACTCCCTTGCAAAAAGCTTTCAGAAGCATGGCACAAAGGCAGCCAAGAACTCATATTGAAACTCAGGCAAGGCACCAGAGTGGCAAGCTCCTGAGGGCTGACTTAGGAATTGGATTTGAGAGAGCCCCGTAGAGTTTTCTTTAGTGGCTGCATTTCTCTCAGGGAATTCATCCTCTTCCTCTGCTGAAGTGTGTGCAGATTCCTTTCCCCTTCTTCCCATTCCCTGAGTGTGTTAGCAGCATGGAATATTTGGTATCCACAATACAAGCCGAACTGTTTAGCTGTGATTAGTCACTAAAGTCATTTGTTTTTATTTCCATTACCTAATTGAAGGAAAAGAATTTCTAATGAGCAGGGTGAGTTTAGCTTCCTGAATGAGGCAGTAATTTGTGGGGTGGGATTTTAGCAGGGAAGTAGAATTAGGACGTTTCCTTCCCCCTCCCCCCCCCACCCCTTTCCTTTAATTATAGAGGTCTCATCCAGTGAGCCAATCCTAGGAAATTAAGTTACTCTTAAATACTTTTGGAAGGGAATGCATTAATTTTAAATGCTGTCTTCTCTTTAAAGGGAAATGCAGCTGTGCTCTTGCAGGTGTTCAAGAAGCCTGTGGCCATGGCACCTGGGGCCATGGGTTAATGGCCACAGTGGTGTTAGCCTGATGGTTGGACTGGATGATCTTAGAAGGCTTTGACAATTCAAATGATTCCATGATACTAAGTGTGAGGAAATGCTGTCAGGACAGACTTTGGCTTATGTCAGTCTGTACTTAAGATGGGTTCTCAAGAAGATCCTTCAGTACCTGAAGAGGGCCTACAAGAAAGCCAGGAAGGGACTTTTTACAAAGTGATAGGATGAGAGGGAATAGATGGAAGCTGGAAGAGGAGAGATTGAGGCTGGAGATGAAGAAGAAATTGTTTCCAGCAAGAGTAGTGAAACACTGGCACAAGTTGCCCAAGGAGGCTGTGGATGTCCCTCTCCTGAAGGTGTTCAAGGCTAGGCTGGATGATGCCTTGAGCAACCTGGGCTGGAAGGAATGCTGCTCCCATCAGTTGCCTGGATTAACATTTTGAATCCTTTTAACAAATACAGAAATACTGGGAAAGTGGGAATGCTGGAACCAAAGGAAGGGAGTTCATTCTGGCTTTGTTCAGGCTTGATCTGACTCTCAAGCCAGTGCTTTTCACTAGGTGGTGGGTGGAGACACTCCAGCTCCTGCAGCTCAGCCAGGCTGGCTCTTGCAGTTGGCAGGTTGCATTGCTTTTGTGCTTCTGGTGGTCAGACCAATTTCTGCTTGCTTCTCCTTTCCCTGCTTCCCAAGCCTTTGGTGCATTCAGTGGGTTAGAAAGCAGCCAACCTGCTGTCACCTGTAAAATCACAGACTCACAGAAGCATCCAGGTTGGCAAAGTCCCTCAGGATCACCAAGCCCAACCTAGAACCCTACTCTACAAGATTCACCTGAAACCATAGCCCTAAGCACCACATCCAAACCACCCTTAAAAACAGCCAGGCTGGGGGACTGCACCACCTCCCTGGGCAGCTCATTCCAGTCCCTGACCACTCTCTCCATCAAAAACTTCTTCCTAATGTCCAATCTAAACCTCGCCAGCCTCAGCTTGAGGTCATTCCCCCTTGTTCTGTCTCCAATTCCCTGTGAGTAGAGCCCAGCAGCAGCCTCTCCACAATGTCCCTTCAGGTAGCTGTTGACAGCAATGAGGTTTCCTCTTAGCCTCCTCTTTTTCAAATTAAACAGTCCCAGCTCAAATGTTTCTTTGAGTATTCTAATACTGATCCACCAAGAGGTAATAAACAGCTTCTGCTGTGAATCCTTGAGTAATGTCCCCCTGGTGTCAGCCTGGCACTGAGTGTAACCAAACCCAAACATTCATACATACACAGAACGGGTTGGGTTGGAAGGGACCTGAAAGCTCATCCAGTTCCAACCCCCTGCCATGGGCAGGGACACCTCCCACCAGAACAGGTTGCTCAGGGCCTCGTCCAGCCTGCCCTTGAACACCTCCAGAGAGGGACCAGCCACAACCTCCCTGGGCAACCTGTGCCAGTGTCTCCCCACTCTCACTGGAAAGAACTTCATCCCAACATCCAGTCTAAATGTCCCCTCTGCCAGTTTAAACCCATTGCCCCTTGTCCTGCCCTCCTCAAACTTCAATCCATTCCCTCTCCTCCTGTCACTCCCAGCCCTTGCCAAAAGTCCCTCCTCAGCTCTCCTGTGGCCCCTTCAGGTTCTGGAAGGATGCTCTAAGATTCCCCCCTGGATCCTTCTCCCTTTCAGGTTGAACAGCTCCAACTCTCCTAGCCTGTCCCCACAGGGGAGGTTCTCCAACCCTCTTATCATCTTCATGGCCTTCTCTGGACTTCTCCAGCAGTTCCATATCTTCTTGTGGAGGGAGCACTAGAACTGGATGCAAACAGGAATCACAGAATCATAGAATGGGGTTGGAAGTGACCTCTGGAAATCACCAAGTCCAGCTGAGACACTTGGAAATAAGACCCTGCAGTAAATCAAGCAACTAATTCAAACATACATCTATGTCAAGGCTCAGGGTGGTGAGGCTTTTCCTCTTTTAAGACTAGAAATGCTGCCAAGGGAAGACAACTGGAGTCAAGGTCTTCCCTAAAGTAGAAACATTTTCATTCCTTGTTTTGCTCAAGTGCACCATCAGGGGAAAACACAGAGGAGGATAAATATCCACAGTTTCTTTGATGTCTGTGGACTCCAGAACAGGATCTTCTATACCACATCACACAGGAACACATCCAGGTGGATTTTTAATATCTCCACAGGGGGAGACTCCACAACCTCCCTGGGCAGCCTGTTCCAGCATTCTGGCACCCTCATAGGGAAAAAAATACTCCTCAGGTTCACATGGAACCTCCTATACCTGAGCTTCCAGTGCCCCTTGTCCTGGCATTGGGCATCACCCAGCAGAGCCTGGCTCCAGCCTCCTGCCACTCACCCTGCACATATTGAGAACCATTGCTGAGGTCACCTCTCAGTCTCCTCTTCTCCCAGCAGCACAGCCCCAGCTCCCTCAGGCTCTCCTCAGAACAGAGATGTTCCATTCCCTTCAGCATCTTTGTGGCTCTGTGCTGGACTCTCTCAAGCACTTCTATGTCCTTCCTAAACTGGGGTGTGAGAGGGAAAAACTGGACACAGAACACCAGATGTGGCCTCAGCAGGGCAGAGTAGAGGGGCAGGAGAACCTCTCTTGACATACTACCCACAGCCCTTCTAATCCACCCCAGAATGGCATTGTCCCTCCTGGCCACCAGAGCACATTGCTGGCTCATGGCCATCCTCCCATCCACCAGGACCCCCAAATCCTTTTCCCCTCCACTGCTTTCCAGCAGGTCAGTCCCCAACCTATCCTGATCCCTGGGGTTGTTCTTTCCCAGGTGCCAGACTCTACACTTGCCCTTGTTGAGCTTCATTGAATTTCTCCCTGCCCAACTCTCCAGCCTAAGTCTCTGCAAAGTCTCATAACCAGAGAATCAGAGACCAACAGAACTGTTGAGATTGGAAGAGCTGTAAGTCCAGTTGAGATTTAAAGAGCTTTAAGATCTTTGAGTCCAGCTCCTCACACAGAGCTCACAACCCCACCACTGCCAATAAACCACAACTCACAGCACTGCATCAATGCATCCTTTAAACCCCTCCAGGGATAGTGACTCCACCACCTCCCTGGACAGCCTGTACCAGTGTCTGACAACCCTTGCTGGGAAGAAATTTTTCCTAATCTCCAACTTGAACCTTCCCTGGCACAACTTGAGGCCCTAATGAATGTGTTTGGGATCCTACCTGCTGGGATTTTTCTGTTGAGTGAAATCCACATCTCTGGCCAAGCACCAGCTAAACAGAGCAGCCTGTTATGAGCCTTTAACTCAAACTGGAATAAATCAAAGCCTGTCTTCACAGCACAGAAGCTTTAAATCACTCTTCTCTACAGCATTCTTCCCATGAGACTGTGATTTTCTTGTTCTGACTTTGCAAGAGCAGGAAAAAAACATTTTTATATACCGTTGAAGTCAGCTTTCAAAGGGGTAATTGCTGCTGCATCAATTATTTGTAGCTCTCTGAATTAGAGAAGCATTTAATCCCCTTCTGCAAACATACAACATAAAAGAAGGACATCTCTAGGCCTCATGATGCAGCCCTAGATGATGAATCTTAGTTAAGACAGGCCAACCATGCTCCAAGCACATCCCTAACTGACCAGCTGAGCCAAAGCATTATTGTCAAGAGAACATTTTACCCTTTTGGTAGAGTTAAATAAGTAGTGGAAATAATGTTTAGAGCAACCTTTTGCACAGCAGAGCAAGGAGATGACTTTGTGCTTGGTAACTGTTTAACTAAGCCCAGCTGCTTCTGTCTCTTGGGAGCTGGGGCTGTGGGAGGGCAGCAGCAGCTTGCCTTTGAAGTGAGGCCAACAGACCCCATCGGGGACATCTGTGGGACTCAGCAAACCATGAGAATGCTTTGGACTGGCTTAAACTTTACCCTTATCTTAAAGCACCTGAAACATGACCTCTTTGGGGCTTCCCAAATTAATTTGCACATAGCTAACTGATCCACACAGCTCCAGGAAGTGATGTGGCTTCCAATGAGCAGGGTTTTGCTCCATTTCTACCTTCCTGCTGGTTTTTAGCAGGTATTGGGGGTTGCTCTAGATGACCTGTAGATGTCCCTTCCAACTCAAAGTATTTCTTTGCTGCAAGAGTGGTCAGGGATTGGCACAGGTTGCCCAGGGAGGTGGTGGAGTCCCCATCCCTGGAGGTGTTCTAGAAAGTTGTGGCCATGGCACTTTGGGACATGGTTTGGTGGCCATGGTGGTGTTGGGTTGCTGGTTGGACTGGATGAGCTTAGAGCACTTTTCCAACTGTTGTTGGCCATAACAGCTCCATGCAGTCCTACAGGCTGGGGACAGAGTGGCTGGAGAGCAACCAGACAGAAAGGGACCTGGGGGTGCTGGTTGACAGCTGAATATGAGCCAACAGTGTGCCCAGGTAGCCAAGAAAGCCAGTGGCATCCTGGCCTGGATCAGGAAGAGTGTGGCCAGCAGGACCAGGGCAGCCCTTCTGCTCTGGTACTCAGCACTGGTCAGGCCACACCTTGAGTACTATGTCCAGTTCTAGGCCCATCAACTTAAGAAAGATGTTGAGGTGCTGGAAGGTGTCCAGAGAAGGGCAGCAAGGCTGGGGAGGGGCCTGGAGCACAGCCCTGTGAGGAGAGGCTGAGGGAGCTGGGGGTGTGCAGCCTGCAGAAGAGGAGGCTCAGGGCAGACCTCATTGCTCTCTACAGCTACCTGAAGGGAGGTTGTAGCCAGGTGGGGTTGGGCTCTTCTGCCAGGCACCCAGAACAAGAGGACACAGTCTCAAGCTGCACCAGGGCAGGTTGAAGCTGGATGTTAGGCAGAAGTTCTTGCCAGCAAGAGTGATTGGCATTGGAATGGGCTGTCCAGGGAGGTGGTGGAGTCCCCGTCCCTGGAGGTGTTTAAGAGGAGGCTGCATGAGGCACTTAGTGCCATGGGTTAGTTAATGAGAGGGGTTAGGTGATAGATTGGACTCCATGATCTCAGAGGTCTTTTCCAGCCTGGTTAGTTCTGTGAGTCTGTAATTCTGATGCCCTCAGAGTGTTCTGGTGCTTGATTCACCTTTCTGTCATTGGTACTGAGGGTAGCTCTAGCACAGTGAGCTCCTGGACTCAGAGGAGGTCCTCCATGGCTGAGTTGTGACTGTGAAGCTGTCACTGATGCTCTGCTGGGACCAAAGCTGTAAATCTTTCAGAGAAGCCAGACACTGTGGCAGGCTCTGTGGCCAGGAGAGAGTTAGACAGGAAACCAAAGGACAACAGAGATGCAAGAGAAAAGCTGAAGCCAAGAACCAGGTGAGTATGACAGAGGATGTAGTCTAGCCTGTGGGTGGGGGACAGAGAGTTGATGAAGGACTGCAATACTTCAGTAACTGACAAGGTAAGGTTGTGATTATCTTTGTCTCCTGTGAGGGAGAACATGAGTGAATTCTGACTAGAAGAAAAGGGTTTGGCTCTTGAACTGTGATTCTTCCAGTGGGGATCGATCCTTTGCTGGATTTGTTTTGCCTGTGATGCTGGGATGGTGTTTCCCAAATCTTAGCTTCACCACACAGGGAGAAATGACCCTCCCAGGCTGTTTGCAGCCATCAGCTGTATAAGCTCCATTCGAGTGAGGAAATGAATGTTTGGAATTTAGCCTTCAGCCAGCAGTGCCTCATTTCTGGCAGCTGCGCTTCTTGCTCGCTTGGGCTGAAACAGCTTCAGTGGCAGCAGCCAGGATCCTCCCCTTCTGGTCAGCTTTTCCATAGAAGGCAAAATGAAATGGGTGTCTCTGAAGATAGGCCAGGGTTATTTTGAGTCCCTTTTTGTTTTTCTGTCATGGGATCATGCCAATAAACAAAAGAAAAAAACCCCAACAACCCAAACTTGATTCCTCCCTTTCTAATCTATCTACTCCTGGAGGAACACAGCCTGCTTCTTCCCACCTGTTTCTTCACATCCACCTTCCTCCTCTTTCCTTTTAATTTATCCTTCTTAGCTTCTTTTATCACACAATAATAATAATAATGTTAAAAAAAAAAAAAAAAGCTCTGTGTTAGATTAGGGTTTACAAAAAAAAAAAGAAAAAGCAACCCAAGCCTCAAGAGTGTTACTTAACTGTTCCACAAGATTTTAAAGCTAATGGCCCAGCACACAGGTAGCAAACCAAGAGTGATTCAGATCTCTCTCTGTAAGCAACATCCCCCGAAGGGCATTATGCAGCTCTAGCTTTGATGGGGTTTTGCTTTCTTTCCTCAGGCATAATGACTCCAGAGAGACTGCACAGAGCAGTGATCAATTGGGCTGCTTGCTTTTCCGTTCCAGTTTTACACAACAAAGGGAGCTGCTGATTTCATTTCTCCTTTATTTATGCTTTAAGCAAGCCTGGCTTGGAAAATATTGGCCTGGACAGCAGGTAATTCTGCTCTTGGTGCCTCAGCCTGAATATGTTGGTTCTGCTGAGAGAGGAGGTGGCAAGGGTGTCCTTGGAACTGCTGTGCTGAATCAGTCATAGAATCACAGAATCACAGAAATACAGAATCATAGAATCACAGAACCACAGAAATACAGAACCACAGAATCATAGAATCACAGAACCACAGAAATACAGAACCACAGAATCACAGAATCACAGAACCACCTAAATACAGAACCACAGAATCATAGAATCACAGAACCACAGAATCATAGAATCACACAACCACAGAATCATAGAATCACAGAACCACAGAATCATAGAATCACACAACCACAGAATCATAGAATCACAGAACCACAGAATCATAGAATCACAGAACCACAGAATCATAGAATCACAGAATAACAGAATCACAGAATAACAGAATCATAGGCTCATAGACTCATAGAATCACAGAATCATAGCATCAGTCAGGGTTGGAAGGGAGCACAAAGATCATCCAGTTCCAGACCCCCTGCCATGGGCAGGGACACCTCACACTACATCAGGCTGTCCACAGCCTCACCCAGCCTGGCCTTAAACACCTCCAGGGATGAAGCTTCCACCACCTCCCTGGACAACCCCTTCCAGGCTCTCACCACCCTCATGCTGAAGAACTTCTTCCTAACATCCAGTCTGACTCTACCCATTTCTAGCTTGGTTCCATTCCCCCCAGTCCTATCCCTACCTGACAGTCTAAAAAGTCCCTCCCCAGCTTTCTTGTAGCACACTAAAGATACCACAAGGCCACAATAAGGTCAGCTGGGAGCCTTCTCCTCTCCAGACTGCACAGCTCCAACTCCCTCAGTCTCTCCTCACAGCAGAGCAGCTCCAGCCCTCTGACCATCCTCATGACCGTTCTCTGGACACTTTCCAGCACATCCATAGCCCTTCTGTAACAGTGGCCTCAGACTGGATGCAGTACTCCAGGTGGGGTCTCACCAGTGGGGAATAGAAGAGGAGGATCACTCCACTTGCCCTGCTGCCCACACTGCTCATTTTGCAGCCCAGGCTCTGCTTGGCTCTCTGTGCTGCCAGAACAACACTATTGAGAGCTGTTGCCTTTCCCAGTTAAAGCCAGTGAGAATTTTGTTGCTGGGAGCAGGCTATGATGAGATCCATATCAGGACTTAATATGCTGGTTGCTGACTTTGAAGCAAACCTAGACCATACTGTAATTCTGCACCAGTCCAAAATGCCAATGCCCCAAAAGCCTCTCTTCTTTTTGTCTGCTTTTCTCTTCCCAGGTGGGTACAGATGGAAGTCTCAGCATCCACAAAAAGCCACAATGTGGCTGGGGCTGTCTAATCAATCCAAAAGTGTGCCTTAATGAGACACAATGATTGTACCTGCATATCCCTCACCCGAGTGCCACCTCCTCCCGTGGAGCTGCTGCAGAGCACCCTTCTCTGTGGCAGCAGCCACATCCTGTCCTGCAAAAGGCTAAAAAGCCAAAGGATATTGAGCTGCTGGAGTGTGTCCAGAGGAGGGCTATGAAAATGGTCAGTGACAGGCCAAAAGAGACGTGAAAATCATCCAAATCCATCTTCCAAAAGAAAGAATTTGACTTAAAATAGAAGGCTGTGGACGTGGAGAAGGCTTCTAAGGATAGGACCAATGTGACACTGAATTTACTTATTGGAAAGGTCAGTTGTGACTTTTGGGGGTGCTGGCTTTTAAAAATGTTCATTAATTAGAGAAATCTTCTTACCTGCAAAGATCTGCTGCTCTTTTGCAGTCTACCAATGAAGTGATGGTACCAAACCATCAATACCACAGGCAGTGCTTTGCCAAGAGTTGATACCACCAAAAGGAGATCTTGTGGCATGGTTTACAAGTTCAGCCAGCAGGAAAGATGTCAACTCCTCTAATGTGAGCATTTCCCCACATTGTCATACTTAATACTTTAAAGGAAGCAGAACAGGAATGTGTCCAGAGAAGGGCCACGAGGATGATCAGAGGGCTGGAGCTGCTCTGCTATGAGGAGAGACTGAGGGAGTTGGGACCGTGCAGTCTGGAGAGGAAAAGGCTCCAAGGAGTTCTTAGAGCATCCTTCCAGTACCTGAAGGGGGCCTACAATAAAGCTGGGGAGGGACTTTTGACAAGGGCTTGTAGTGACAGGACAAGGGGCAATGGGTTGAAACTGGAAGAGGGGAGAGTCAGACTGGAAATTAGGAAGAAATTCTTGACAGCCAGGGTGGGGAAACACTGGCACAGGCTGCCTGGGGAGGCTGTGGATCACAGGATCACACAATCACAGAATGTGATGAGGAAAGGCTGAGAGCCCTGGTGCTGGGTGGCCTGCAGAAGAGAAGGATGAGAGGGGATCTGAGCAATATTTATAGCTATCTGCAGGGTGGGGGTCGAGGATAAGGTGCCAGTCCCTTTTCACTGGTGTCCTGTGATAGGACAAGAGTCAACGGACACAAGCTGGAACCCAGGAGGTGAACTTCCACCTCAACATGAGGAGAAACTTCTTTGCTGTGAGGATGCTGGAGCCCTGCAGCAGGCTTCTCAAAGAATCATAGAATCATAGAATGGTAAGGTTGGGAGGGACCTCAAGGATCATCTAGTTCCAACCCCCTGCCATAGGCAGGGACACCTCCTACTAGTACAGGTCACTCAAGGCCTCAGCCAACCTGGCCTTGAACACCTGCAGGGAGGGAGCAGCCACAACCTCCCTGGGCAACCTGTTCCAGTGCCTCACCACCCTCACTGGAAAGAACTTCCTCCTAACATCCAGTCTAAATCTCCCCTCTGCCAGTTCAAACCCATTGCCCCTTGTCCTGTCATTGCAAGACCTTGTAAATAGTCCCTCCCCAGCCTTCCTGTAGGCCCCCTTCAGATACTGGAAGCTGTGCAGCCTCCTTCTCTGGAGACTTTCCAAACCCATCTGGATTCATTCTTGTGTGAGCTGCTCTGCATAATCCTGCTGTGACAGGGAAGTTGGACTGGGTGATCTCCAGAGGTCACTTCCAACCCCTACCATTCTGTGATTCCATGATTCCTGTCTACAATGCACTTCTTAAACAGTTATTCTAATCATTCAGTCTGGTTCTTGCAGGTAGGTAAAACCCTGAATTCTTTGGCACAGCTTCTTCTTGAACATGAGCCAGCAGTGTGCCCAGATGGCCAAGTAGGCCAATGGCATCCTGGCATGGATCAGGAATAGTGTGGCCAAGCAAGTCCTTCTGCTCCTGTGCTCAGCACTGCTCAGGCCACTCCTTGAGTACTATGTCCAGTTCTAGGCCCATCAACTTAAGAAAGATGTTGAGGTGCTGGAAGGTGTCCAGAGAAGGGCAGCAAGGCTGGGGAGGGGCCTGGAGCACAGCCCTGTGAGGAGAGGCTGAGGGAGCTGGGGGTGTGCAGACTGCAGAAGAGGAGGCTCAGGGCAGACCTCATTGCTCTCTGCAGCTACCTGAAGGGAGGTTGTAGCCAGGTGGGGTTGGGCTTTTCTGCCAGGCACCCAGAACAAGAGGACAGAGCCTCAAGCTGTGCCAGGGCAGGTTGAGGCTGGATGTTAGGAAGAAGTTCTTCATGGAAAGAGTGATTGGCATTGGAATGGGCTGCCCAGGGAGGTGGTGGAGT
>VWZE01013881.1:158403-191688 GCA_013396675.1 Eubucco bourcierii | reverse complement strand
AGGCAACTGTGTGCACCTTGTTTACCGCAGGGTCTGGACAGGCCACAGACCCCACACTTAGTGCCTCCAGATTCTTTGTCCTCTTTCCCACGGTTGCACTCCCCAAAACAGAAGGAGGGAGACCAGAAGGACATGTCTGGGCAAGCCAGGACATGTACAAGGCTATTTTGGCTTGCTTAGGCCTAGAACAACAATATAGCATTAATTTCTGCTGCAGATTAGGAGCCTTTCAGAAAAATAGTAATGGAAAAATGATCTACACAGTCTGTGTAGGAAAGTACTAATTTTCTTTAAAATACAGGAAGGCAAATGGCAACTTGGCCTGTATCAGAAGCAGTGTGGCCAGCAGGACTAGAGATGTAATTCTGCCCCTGTACTCAGCACCTCAAGCGCTCTGGGCCACGCACTGCAGAAAGGATGTGGAGGTGCTGGAATGGATGCAGAAGAGAGCAACAAGACTAGGGAAGGGACAGGAGGGAAAGTCTAATGAGGAGAGGCTGAGGGAGCTGGGATGGGTTAACCTGGAGAAGAGGAGACTCAGAGATGACCTTATCACACTCTGCAACTACCTGCGGGGAAACTGTAGTAAGGTGTGGGTCAGGCTCTTCTCCCAGGCAACTTGTGACAGGACAAGAGGGCATGGTCTGAAACTGCACCAGTGAATGTTTAGGTTGGATATTAGGAAACACTTCCTCACAGAAAAGGGTGTAGGCACTGGAATGGGCTGCCCAGGGAGGTGGTGGAGGTCTTTTAAGAAAAGATTGGATGTGGCACTTGGAGGCATGGTTTAGCTGATGTTGTGGTGTTAGATTATAGGCTGAACTTGATGACCTCAGAGGTCTTTTCCAGCTTCAATGATGCTGTGATTTTATGGTGCGGTGGTTATGACTTAAGCTTAATTTTTTTTGGTGATGATTCCAATTTTACTGCTCTTTTGCTGTATCTTTTACAACCTGGAAATGCTTAGTAGATGTGCAAACACCATTTTTTTCATACTCTTCTTTCACAAGGCAATATATGTTGTATGTGGGTTGAAAGAGAGACCATGACATGACACTCTCCCAATACCTTCATTTCAAATGAGGGAATGGAGAATCAGATCTAAAGTTTATTATTTAGGATAAAAAGAATCATAATAAGCCACTCAAGGATGCTTATGCAATGCTTTTTATTTTTTCCAGTTTATTGAATAATTCTACAATAAAATAGAANCCTGGAGAAGAGAAGGCTTCGAGGGGACCTGATAGTAGCCTTCCAGTATCTGAAGGGGGCCTACAGGAAGGCTGGGGAAGGATTATTTACAAGGTCCTGCAATGACAGGACAAGGGGCAATGGGCTTAAACTGGCAGAGGGGAGATTTAGACTAGATGTTAGGAGGAAGTTCTTTACAGTAAGGGTGGTGAGGCACTGGAACAGGTTGCCCAGGGAGGTTGTGGATGCTCCCTCCCTGGATGTGTTCAAGGCCGGATTGGATGAGGCCTTGAGTAACCTGTACTAGTGGGAGGTGTCCCTGCCTATGGCGGGGGGTTGGAACTAGATGATCCTTGAGGTCCCTTTCAACCTTTTTCTTCTATGATTCTATGATTCTATGATTCTATGTTGTATGTGGGTTGAAAGAGAGACCATGACATGACACTCTCCCAATACCTTCATTACAAATGAGGAAATGGAGAATCAGATCTAAAGTTTATTATTTAGGATAAAAAGAATCATAATAAGCCACTCAAGGATGCTTATGCAATGCTTTTTATTTTTTCCAGTTTATTGAATAATTCTACAATAAAATAGAACTAGCTTTGTATTTTATTTATTTTTTTTAAACCTTAACCTTTCTGACTAAATGTTGCATCGTTTTCTGTTACTGCAAAGAGCTCCATTTTTATCTCCTTCATCCTGGATATTGATTAAAGTTCAACACCCAGGATGAAAGGAGTCAGTGCAGTCACTCCTTATTCGCACCATTAAAAATTGAAACAGAATCAGACCCAGAGGCTGCTCTGATTTTGTTGTTGGGTTTTGGTGGTTTGTTTTTTTTTTTTAGTGTATGTGCTCTGGGTTTTTTGGTTTTGGTTTCTTGTTTTGTTTTGTGTTTTTTTGTTCTATGTGGTAAAATGAAGATATTTTCAGATTTATGGGTCTCAGTTTAAACAGGTAGGATCTCTTTCTGGATATTTGGATATCTGGATATTTACCTCTCTGTCAAGGGAAGCAAAAGTCATCTAAAGAGTGGATGCATCCAGGTGCCAGAGTTAAATAATGTGGATCCCATCCAGAACTATTTCTGAAGTAAAAGAGTAAAAAGCTATCTCTGTGAAATTGGCAAATAAATCATAATCTTTTTTTAAAAAAAAAGAAAAAAAAAAAGGTTGTAACCAACTAATGATGTAGCTACGTTGCATGATCAGTTGTGGTAATTACATTTTTAATTACTTTACCCTTAGGACCTGATTCTGATCTTATTTCCATTGGTATAAAGCAAGGATAATGTAGATAAAATCAATGCAACTAAACTAAAATATAATTGATGAGAGGTCAGAAATGAGCCCTAAATGGTATGCTAAAAGTGGAACTAATCAGAAAGCTAAATGGGTTTATAATTTGTGCAATTGACATTTTCGTAATCTAAATCTCCAAGAAGTTAACCTTTCGATGCAGAACTTGGGTTTCCCTTAGAGCCTCATAACATTCAGGGAGGTGAAGCCACTAGAAAGTCTGTAAAAAGATGATGATTCTATACAGCTTTTGAAGCCACATAGTAAATGCTTTCATTAAATGATTGATGTCTTTCCACTTTAGTAAATTCCTGCATCAGACAAGTCTTTGTGCAAAGTTTGCCAGCCAACAGAAGCTGGAGAAACATTGCACCATAGCGTGTTCTCATAGAATAAACAAGATCCCCCCAAATCAAAGGCTATTTTAAGCAATAAGGAGATTTGGGGACCAACATCAAGAATATTTAAAATCTTTTGAAAGTTATATTTAGAGTTATGAATTATATGACAGGGATACCTTTTTCCAAAATCATGCCAATTTGTCATATATAGTCAACATAAGTCCTGGAAATGTGTTATTCCTGTTACAAGTTGTAACATTACTATTTTCAACAAAAGAAAAAAAAAAGAGAAAATACAAGAAAACTGAAAGTATTTTCATACACATTTTGTGTATTTGATTAAGTAAGGATGTACATTATCTCTAAAGTTAATTATTGCTATTTAAGACAGGTATTAATTTCTGTTGCATGTCCATATCATTTAACCAGGCTCACTTTCAAAAATATGTTCTTCCTAAGAGTTAAAATTTAAGATTTAAAATATATCCCCCTAAGAGATGTTCCCCTAAGAAGGTATTTTCCTTTGGTTTTTGCATGAAAATAGCTTTGGTTTTGGTTTTTCTGAAACAGGTTGTGCATACTTGCAAAATTATTTGATAGAATCGTAGAATGGTAAGTTTGGAAGGGACCTCAAAGATCATCTAGTTCCAACCTTCTACCATAGGCAGGGACACCTCCCACTGGAACAGGTCACTCAAGGCCTCATCCAACCTGACCTTGAATATCTCCAGGGATGGAGCAACCACAACCTCCCTGGGCAAACTACAGGGTTCTGCATCACTTCATACTGCAACACCTCATGCTGCAGTTCTGATCATCTCATACTCTCCAGTAACAGCAGCTTTTAGGGAAGTCAAACTAGGGTGGTAATATGATTTACAAACCAGCAATGAGAATGTATTTAGCGTTTTTTGTTGTTGTGGTTTTGTGGTGTTTGAGGTTTTTTTCCCATGAGTATCATCCTTGAAGCTGACATCTTTTTGTGACTGAAAAGATGACAGCATGAAATTCAATTAGAGCAAACAGTTTCAGTCATTACACCTGTCTGCTTCCAGAGGAAAGAATTTGTAAGTTGTGCTTTATCCTTCCGTTTCTGAATGCTTGTGCCTGTAATTGACACTTGCCAGCAGAGATGACTGGCGACAGAAGGAGAACATAATGTGTCTGAGTAGCCCACCAGGGAAAAGAGTATGCTCATCTTTGAGGAGTTTTGTGGTGTTTTGTTGTCTTTGATGAAGAATAATACCTGTGTGCCAAGGACTTACTGCAAGGATGGTGGCAGATGTTTCTCTTGGAAAAAAATTTAAAAAATTAAAAAATAGAGTTGTGAAATACGAGTTCCAAAAGAAGGCAGGACAAAAGAAAAACCTAATTAACATAGAAATATTCCTTCTGCAAAAGAAAACAAATGCTGCAGTAGAACAAAAGCCCTTCCCTGTTATTTTGTAAGGCTGGTTTGTTGCTCTAACACATTTGTAAGAATCAAGTTTGTGCCTGACATGTCAAAACTTATTCACAAAGCAAGAGCTGTGGATACCTTGGGAGTCGATGTTGTCACTTGCTACGCAACTCAGCATCCGTTCAGCACTGATTGATGCCCAGGTCTCCAGTTATGGAAGAAATGGAATATAGACATGACAATAATATCTGTACCAAATGTCAGGCAGGAGAAACAGGGGAGTTCATAGAATGGGTATAGATATAGGCTCTAACCAGTATAAAAAAACCCACCAAAACATGATAGACAAACTGTCAGCCCTGATCCTTCTAAACGGTTTTGGTTTTCTTTGTTGTAAGTTCTTTTTTATTCTTTTTATCGGTTTCCCTCCCTAGAGTTTTGTCACAGCATGTATAACTGATCCAACTGGTGATGTCTTGAACTTGATGGAATAATTACCAAACCATTATTTATTTGAGATTCATCAGATAAAATATATGGACAATGAGTAAATCACTACATACTTGCTGAAGCAAATGCAGAGGAGGGCAAGGAAGCTGGGGAAGGGCCTAGAGAATAAATCTTGTGAGGAGGAACTGAAGGAGCTGGGGATGGTTAGTTTGAAAGAGAGGAGGATGAGGGCAGACATCATCACTGTCTACAGCTACTTGAAGGGATGTTGTGGAGACGTTAGTGCTGGTCTCCTCTGACAGGTAGTTAGTGATAGAACAAGAAGGAATGGCTTCAAGCTGCAACTGGGTAGGTTTAGCCTGGATATTAGGAAATATTTTTTCACAGCAAGAGTGTTCAGGCATTGTAATGGGCTGCCCAGGGGGGTGGTTGAGTTGCCACCCTGGATGTGGTTAAAAGTTGTTTGGATGTGGTGCTTGGGGATATAGTTTGGGGTGAACCTTGTAGAGTAGAGATAACAGTTGGACTTGGTGATCCTGAGAGGCTTTTCCAACCTGAATATTTTTGTGGTTCTATGAATGCTATTTGAGCATAAATTTTCTTAGAATCATAGAATCATAGAATGGTAAGGTTGGAAGGGACCTCAAGGATCATCTAGTTCCAACCCCCTGCCATACGCAGGGACACCTCCCACTAGTACAGCTCACTCGAGGCCTTGTCCAACCTGGCCTTGAACACCTCCAGGGAGGGAGCAGACACAACTTCCCTGGGCAACCTGTGCCAGTGTCTCACCACCCTCACTACAAAGAACTTCCTCCTAACATCCAGTCTAAATCTCCCCTCTGCCAGTTTAAACCCATTGCCCCTTGTCCTGTCATTGCAAGACCTTATAAATAATCCTTCTCCTGCCTTCCTGTAGGCCCCCTTCAGATACTCTGGAAGGCTACTCTAAGGTCTCCTTGAAGCCTTCTCTTCTCCAGGCTGCAGACCCCCAACTCTCTCAGCCTATCCTCATAGGAGAGCTGCTCCAGCCCTCTGAGCATCTTTGTAGCCCTCCTCTGGACCCGCTCCAACACTTCCATGTCCTTCCTGTGCTGGGGGCTCCAGAACTGCACACAGTACTCCAGGTGGAGTCTGACAAGATCAAAGTAAAGGGTCAGAATCCCCTCCCTTGCCCTGCTGGCCACACTGCTCTTGATGCAGTCCAGCTCTCAGTTGGCTGTCTGGGCTGCATACAGTCTTCAAGCTAACAATACTAGGGGTGGTCAGGTTGTGTTATTTTACCTCTTTGTTTGACTCATATTTATGATTTGATTTGCAAGAGTATTTAGGTGACTAGTTGTGTTGCTCAGCATAAAAACAGTGGCAAAAAATGTAATGGAGTAATGCAGTCGGATATTTCTTCATGACATCATTACCTGCTACCATGTATAGGACATTCCCAAGTGGCCCAGAGAACAGTGGGCCATGAGCAGTATGCCTCTGCTCATGGCTTAAAGAGCATTGTGTGCACCCTGTGCTATATTTATGAGCTGGAAAGTAAAGTGTGTCAGAGAGGAAGTTAAAATGGCTTCTCTGTAGGATATTGTTAGTGTAAAATATCTGATTTATTTGAGTCTCTTTTTGAATGCTACAGCTTGTAAACACAGTGGGGAATTTCTCTGTCATTGATCCAAAGCAATGGGTACTAATGGCATAATACAGTGGTACTCAATAACCCTTTATCATGGGCTGCTTTGTCATGTGGAGATTTAACTGAGGGGAGAGAAATGCAGTGTAAAAAAAGAAAATCTTATTAGTTTCCAGCTATCCATTTAATAATGTACAGTTTAATAGCTACTGCATTGTTTTCTGCTATCTTTTCTCATGAACTATCATATAATACAAAATGAAAAATATTGTAGATATTAATGCAAACACGAAGGGATTTTTTTTTCCCCTCCAAGCACTTAAAATACAAGCTGTGGCAGCTCTCTATCACAGCTCCAGTAGCACTGCCATATTATGAGATTCTGAAAGTTGTGTTAATTTTAATAGTATAATAAAAATAGTAAAAATATATTTAAATATGTATAATATGTATTTAACATAATCTATATGTATTTAACATACATAGATGTAATATAAATATATATAATGAATATATATAATATAGCCATATATAATATAAATATAAAAGATCTAATATATGTTAATACACATAAATAAAAATATAATCAATTTCTATAGACATAATGGGGGTTGTGGGGGGTGTTTGTTGCTATTTTGTTTGTTCATTTGTTTTCACACAAAGCCTTTATCTTTATATTTTTATATTATCTTATATTTTTATATTATCTTTATGTTTTTATAAAGTATCTTTATATTTTTATAAAGTGTCTTTATAAAAAAACAGTGGAAGCAAGGAAAATATCTACACAGTAAATGTGGTGGGTTGGGAAATTCCCCTCCCTCCCCCCAATATATTTACCAGTCTAGCTCAGACAGCTTGGAAGTAAGATGCAGCTGTATTTTACAGCAAGCTAAATTTACAAGCATATGTACAAAATGTATTTCCATGTATTTACAATTATATACAATTTGGAAATAATACAGAAATCCAATCTTTCCCTCCGGACAAAGAAAAAGCCCATAAGGGGTCAATGCCACCTTCTTCTCTCCCCCTACCAGGAAGAAAATGAGCAAGGCTCACATATTATCAGTATAAGATTAGTGTGGAGGAGTCAGAGAGGAGTGAAAGGACAGCAACAGAGCCAGTGCCCAAAAAACCAAGAGGCACAATTGTTTATATATTGGGTTTTTAATACCAATTAGCAAATCAATGAATAATAAAATCATGCACATTGCAAAAGACCTTCAGGATCATCAAGTCCGACCATTACCTTACTCTACGAACTTCACCCTTAAACCATATTCTCAAACACCACATGCAAACAGCTTTTAAAACACATTCAGGGCTGGTAACTCAACCACCTCCCTGGGCAGCACATTCCAATGCCTGTCCACTCTCTCTGTGAAAAAAAATTATAGGAACTTTATCATTATTTTCCTTCCACAACCAATGCTATAATTTATTTACATTCTGCACTGAACTTTCAGGAGAGTTCTGATTTCTTTTATTGGAATATTCCAAAAAGCTTTAAACTACCACAGTAAAGTTTTAAAATTTACCCAGTAGCTGCAAATCCTTGTCAAGGTTTTGTTTCAGGTGACATCAGACAGCTCCTCAGAAGCAAGAGCACTTATAGAATTGTAGAATCATAGAATCATACTGCTTCAGACCAGCATACAAACTGGTATGGTGCCACATGCTGACCCCAGGCCCCTAACAGTGGTAGCTACAATTCCTCAAGGTGTATAATCTGTTTGCCTGCCGCTCTTGTTTAGTAATTTCAGCAATTCTGATGCCTATTTCCCTTCAGAGCAAGCCAGAGCATGGTGGGAGGCCAGGTTATACCTTCATTTACACACCTTCTCTTGGGAGCAAATTAGCACACAAGCCAGAGCAGAAGGGTGCCATTTGGGTAAGCTTGGTGCAGGACTGTTAACAGACTATAGGGAGTTCTGTATTCTCTGACTGAACAACATTTAAGAGCTAACAACTCCTTAATTTTAATTTTAGTTTAATTTTTCTGCTACTATTTACATATATATATATGTGTAATATATTATATATATATGTGTGTGTGTGTGTAAATAGTATACATACATACATATATATATATATATGTACACACATACATATCTCATCACATACATAAAAATTGGTTCATTTCTCATTTGTTGTTGGTAAGATGCCAGATTTCCAGTCTCACTTAAAACAGATGCAGAGTCAAAGCAACTTTGTTATCTGAAGTTTTCTGCCAAGAAAGGAGACAACTAAGACACTTAAAAGAGAAATAGTAGAGTAGATTATAACCATTGATATCTCTAGTTTTCCATGATTTTGCCTTTGTTAGCAATGTGTCTTCTGGGCTGACTGTTCAAAACACCCCCCAACTGATGAAGAGTGATGTTGCAGAAAACTGGTTTGAATGCTTCATGTAATGTAAAACTTGCATTGGGCCCTAAGATACAGTTTTGCAGGGGTGTAAAAATTGATCTTTCTGCTTTTGTAAGAAAAGCTGGTGGGTTTGAGTGACTGCTGCATATCTCCATGACATCAAAAGCACAAATCATGAGGCTGGAGTTGCAAAGGTAGATTTTATAGCATTTGTTAATGCAGGGTTTGATCCTGCAACAGCAACACTTACTCTTGTTCATTTTGTGAAACCTTCTGCTTGAAGTGGGTCTGCAGGACTGGAACTCTTCTCTCTGAGGATTTCTAATAGTTNCCACAACAAAACCAGTGCAAGTGACTGAAGTGAAAGGCTCTCTTTTTTTTTTTTTTTTTTTTTTTTTTTTTTTTTTTTTTGTACATGTGAACTACTGAACACTAGGGATTTTGATTCTGGAGATACCTTAAGTATCAAATTAAAAGTCCTTGTGACTGATACTGTTTGTAGAAGTGAAACACATTCAAGATGCAATTCAGGAAATCTCAGAGAAATGGATATGTCTTTTTTGCTGAGTTATCTTTTTTTTTTTTTTTAATAAAAATGTATTAGAGATTATTTTGTGCTAGCAATTAGTGCATTATGCCTAGTTCCTATTTCATGTAAAACTCCATCTTCTGATGCTTTAATTATTCAGGTTTTATTGTTTTGTTTAAGCATTTTGTCCTTTTTTTCCTGGTTTGGGATTTGTTTTGTGGTTGTTGGTTTGGTTTGCTTTGGTTTGCTTTCTTAGTTTTCTGATGCAAAGTGGAAAAGATTTAATTTTGCAACTCCTTTTGTCCTTTGGAAAGTACATTGTGGATCAGGGGAAATTATTAGACGTGAGAACCAGAGAACAGCTAAGGACAGAGGTTGAAGGCCTGAGCAAATTTTATTCTAACATTTTCAGGGGACTCTGGAATAAAAGCAGTGCCTTCCAAAACAATCACTGCATTTCTCTATACCTAAGTATTTGCACATATTAATAATATACCATATGCTTGGCTTAGCAGCATGGATGTAGAACATCAGTCTACCAGATGCAATATTCTCTCTGGAACAGCATTATTTCCTTGGAATATCCTGCTCTTTTTGACACCTCAGTTTTAACTTTTTTCTATAACTTGATCTGAAAATGATGACCAGCTTGAAATCTATATAACTTGAAGGCTTTATCAGTAAAGCCCAGCAGACTTATATTTCTCTGTGGCTGTGATGTTGAAACCTGGTGAAAATCAATTTTCCTTTTGCTGAATGGTATATTTGAAGCATTTTAAAAAGGTGAATGAGTGTGCTGAAGGCCTGTCATTCTCCAAGTACTTTCTTATGCAGCATGTGTAGGTACATCTGCCTGTTAGCCCTGAGAGGCTGTGTGTGTTTGATGCATTAGATGTTGTGTCAGCAGGAAGGAGAAAAAGAAGATGAGCTCTATCAGAAAGAAAGTTGATAGCAAATGGTGAACAGCCTGCATCCCCCAGTGTAATATATTATGGAAATAATGATTCTGACAAGTGATACTTCTTTGTAACCTGAAGTGATACAGTAGGGATTATGCATGCTCAAGTCATTCAGGACTGGGTACTTGTCTAGAAAAGCTGTAAGAAGTGTCTTTATCACAAACAACTTTGTTATAGATGCAGTGTCAAGAACTAGATTACTAAAAGAAAAAAAAAAAGAAACCACAAACAAAACACCAAAATCCAAAACTGAAATAGTTGTCATTATCATCTTCATCACAGAATCATAGAATGGTAAGGTTGGAAGGGACCTCAAAGGTCATCTAGTTCCAACCTTCTGTATCATTATCATCATCATCATATGCTTTAGCAATGGGGGAAAAAAAGTATTATTTTAAATTATTGCATTATAAAGGGCATTTTTTTCCCCTTTGTTTTATTGGTTTGGGGATTTTAGTTCAGTTTTTGTTTGTTTTTGGTTTGGGTTTTTTTGGGGTTTTTTTTGTATGTTAATGCTATATTTTGTCTTGTAGTTTGGGATGAATTTTATACTTTAGCAATTTTCAAGCTTGTTTGAACAAGGTTTGTTTTGTTTTTTTTCCTTCAAAACCATGACTAGGTACTAGTACTGTGTACAGTTCTGGAACCCCCAGCACAGGAAGGACATGGAACTGTTGGAGCAGGTCCAGAGGAGGGCCACAAACATGCTCAGAGGGCTGCAGCAGCTCTCCTATGAGGGCAGGCTACAAGAGTTGGGGCTCTTCAGCCTGCAGAAGAGAAGGCTTCAAGGAGACCTTACAGTAGCCTTCCAATATCTGAAGGAGGCCTACAGGAAGGCAGGGGAGGGACTATTGACAAGGTCTTGTAATGATAGGACAAGGGGCAATGGGTTTAAAGTGGCAGAGGGAAGATTTAGACTGGATGTTAGGAGGAAGTTCTTTGCAGTGAGGGTAGTGAGACACTGGCACAGATTGCCCAGGGAGGCTGTGGCTGCTCCCTTTCTGGAGGTGTTCAAGGCCAGGTTGGAGGAGGCCTTGAGTGAGCTGTACTAGTGGGAGGTGTCCCTGCCTATGGCAGGGGGTTGGAACTAGATGATCCTTGAGGTCCCTTCCAACCTTACCATTCTATGATTCTATAGGTTGTTAGTTAATTAACATGGATAGGCAGTGAGAAGTGGGATAAAGAGTTAAAAGAAGTGTCAGGAAAGCGGAAGAAATAAAACATGAACACAAAGGCACAGAGAGTATACAGAGGAAATCACTATACTACAGAACAAAATGCTTCTGATCTGTACACTCTTATTAAGCACAGATCAAGAAATGCAACTCAAAAAGCAGGATAAAGATGGCATATATAGCTAGACTGGCGTCATTAGACTGGCTTATATCCTTGCTCTGTCTTACAGAGATCTTGCAGAAACAGCAGGCTGGTATACCTTGCCAGAGGAGAATCCTCTGACTTCAGCTGATTTGATGATTTCCTTCTTTCCCTGACAAAAGTGTAACTTACTACATTTCAGGAATATTATGGTATGGGAATTATGTACAGTATAATTGTCTGCAGAGCTACCATCATATAGAGTCTGCAGGGTTGGACTTCTTTTTCTTCCTTGTGCACTTCTTCTACCAATGAAAAGTACCACAACGTTTTTAGCTGAAGGGGCAAATAAACTCTAAAACACAACCTCAAAAAGCCCCAAACCAACTGACCATTCTTTAAAGAAAAGAATACTAACTGACAGGAAATATATCTAGGAGTGTGTTTATTTTAGAATTCCAAATGCTACCTTGCAATGTTGTTAAATCACTGAAATTTTGTTTTGAATGGGAATTCCCTAAGAATGGAATAGGCCTGTTTGTGGTGTCTTTTGTAGAGATCTTAAGTAGGAATCTTGCATAATGTATTTCATTTCCCTGATTAAAATCTGCCCCCATCTCTGTTCCTCCTTCTGTGTATTGTGGTTCCTTCCCAACAAACACAGAGTTAACTAATACCAGAGGAAACGACTTCATTTTGCTTCACTGCTTAAAAAAAATGAATGCTGTGACCAGCAGAATGAAAAAAAAAAAATTGATAAGCTAAAACAAAAGGGCAGCAAACGTTGAGAATGAACTCCAGTGACCTGGGGAATATAGAATTGTTTCCTGATAAGTAGGAATATTAACAACTTTGGGACATCTGAAGACATGAAGTTTGCAATTTGAAAACATCTATGTGGATAAGACAGAGAACATTTTAGATGGCACATAATGACCTCTCTGAGATTCAGACAGGATGCTGCGGTACGCATCTAGACAAAGAAGACAACTGGTTAATCATGGCAAAGAAAACTAGGCAGAATAAATCAGTTTGCCACATTCCAGACTCATGGCTACAAAAAAAAAAAAAATGTGCCCCATACAAAACTCAATAGAAAAAAAAAAAAAAAAAAAAAAAAAAAAAAAAAGAATATAGTTCACTAATTAGAGAGTGAAAATACTCTTCAAGTTTTTAGAAAGAGAATGCAAGACAAGGCAATGAAAGCAATCCTGGCTTTGGGATGGTGCATCAAGCCATGGTGTTTGTGCTTTATCAATTATGCAGCCTGCATTAAAGGGTCTTCAACTTTGATTATATTGATTGTATACAACATAATAATGCATAATGAAAATTATCATGCATGGCTTCAATCCTTCATTTTCATGGACTCATGGAGCTTCTAATGAGATGTGAATAAACTGACTTTTAAAACCTACATGGATATACATGTTACAATAATAATAATTATTTAAAAAAATTATTATTAACCTTACAATTAAAATAAGAATCAGCAATCACATTTTACATTTTTGAGAAGATTATTGTCTTGATTGTGCTGTAGATATTTTTCCTTTATCATTACCTTTCTACCATTAATGGAAGAGAAGTGTGCATTCTAGATGTTTCAGTTTTGTGCTCTTTAAATTAGACAGAAGTGAAATTCACCTGCTTGTTGCATGGCATAAGAATGTGGTGTGGGTTTTTTTTTATGTGAAGATGGTATTATTTTGCATAGTGAAAGCTTTATATGCAGTTCTGAAAGAAGCTTCTTTTTTTTTTTCCCTAGGAAAAATATTTAGAATTCTAAATTTTGATTTCGTTTTAAAACCATTCTAGTATAGAATCAGTATTAAGTTCTGAATATACCTGAACAAACTATAAATAAATTTATCTCTAATTTTAATTACTTTTTCTGTGTCTGAATTTGCTTTCCAAATATGACCAAGTTCCTGTACACATAAATGCCTTTTTTGCCTTTAACTATGGAGGCTGAGATCCTTTACCCTATTTGTCTTTTGCATGAGCACTGTCACACCCTTGAATTATTTCCATTGAGCTGAAAGAGAACAAGATCAAGGCCTGCACCAATGCCACAGTTGTTTGGTTTTGTTTGTTTGCTTGTTTGGTTTTGTTTTTCTTTTTTTTAATTTGCCTTCTCTTTTATTTGGGGAGGTTGTGTTTTGCTTTTGTGTTTTAAGAGCTATGGTTTAAAAGGACTTCTCTGCTACATTCATAAAGGCAGTCATGTATGTTTGAGGAAAAATGTGATGTTCAGCCTCCTTTGGAACTGCACATCAGCTGAAAATCTGTCTTTCTCCTTTTATTAAACATGGGATAAACTGATAAATCAAATTCACTTTTCAGTCTTTCACATTTTGTTACTTCATTTTTTAATGACAATTAGTGGAGCTATAATGCTTGTACATTGTGAGCTTGGGGTTTATTCTGTATCAAAAGGTGCTTGTTTGGGGTGATGTTTATTAGGAGACTAATGTGTGCATGTGTATGCATGGAAGCGTGCATATATGCCTCTGTAGAGTCAGGTGGAGGAAGACAGTGTCCACTTTATTTCATAAGCTCTCCTTTTAAAATTGCCTCACACTTTCAAACAGTGCCAAGACCAAATATGGAAAACTTAGCTCTAAAGAGAGAATGTCCTGGAAAGGTTTGAACTAATGAAAAAGGGAGTCTTAGCCTCTTAAAGTTGTTTTGATGTCGTTTTTTTGTCGTATTCAAATAGTGTGACAGCCTATTTGTACGCAGAATTGGACTCAGCTATATGAAATCAGCCTAAAATGTGGTTTTGTTCCTAAAATACTATTTTTCTTAGTCTGCACCTCTCAGAAATATATGCATTAAATATTTAGATATTCAGCCTAAAAATCTGCTTCGCCATCTTCATCAGAATTAATTCACTTGATTGTTATTCCTATCCTCTCATCAGTTTTGCACTAACTTGAGCAATGACATTTTTTTGCTGTTTGTGCTTTAATTCTATTGCCTTTCTAAGTTTATGAACAGTAATGGGGTCCTGCTAGAATATTCATTAGCTTTGAATTGTGAGCTATGAAAAGGTGCTTTCTTTTACCTTAATGAAAGTGGCTCAGCATGGGGCAGATCAGTAATGACATTCGATTTTAGGCGTCCAACAAATTTGCTTTTTATTTATTGACACATCTTGTCCAAACAGCTCCCTCACAAGTTAGTGGAGTAATGAAAGAGCGAGTGCTGCAGAGGAGCGTGGAGCTTTCCTGGCAGGAACCAGAACATCCCAATGGAGTCATTACTGAATATGAAATCAAGTATTATGAGAAAGTAAGTGCTAAGATTATCTGTAATGTACAACCATGTGCTATTTGCTTCATGTTGGCTTGCTGCGTGTGGTACAATGTTAAAGCCATCAGTCATCAACTGTCCTGTCTCTTCAAAGTCATGATGATTTTGCTTGTTTTTAATAGCTAGCACATTTCTGTGATTGTTATTGCTGTCATGTGTCTTCTAGATTGTATTTTGGTACCCTAAAAATGAAATACCCACTTGAAATCTGTCCTTTTTTTTCCAGTTTTTTCTTTTTCTTTTTTTTTTTTTTTTTAAATAAGTTGGACTTGGATATTTTACAATGATATGTGCCATTTTCCTACCTCTTCTGCATTCTGTTTAAAGTTTGTTTCATTTCCTTCTGTGTCACTGTAATTACATTCTCAAGATATTATATCAAACACAAATCTTGGCTACAGTCGGTTATTTCCTTACGAGGTAGGCAGCTTTGAGTTGGTGCCTGAAAATTTCCAAAGCACTTCCTAGGGTTTCAGCTGATAAGTATTCCTTATTTGTCCTTTTATTTTTTTTTTTTTTTAGAAGTCCCAGCATTATGAAATTTATGTCTCAACACAATAATGAATTGAGGGCTGCTTTTCAATATTAGATGCAGTGATCTCTGTTTCCGGTAGAGTGAAATTGCAATCTTTTTTATGTCAGTTGGAGTTTTGCCTTCCATTTCAGCGTGTCTAGGTCTTCATTCATGATAACTTTGAAGTACCCCAGAATAAAAAAGACTCTGACAAGCATGTAAGTAGGTCCACATGCACTCATAAGCTGGATGAAAGCAGAGTGAAGGCAAGTTGTGAAGCTGTTGGTTTGTCATGGGACCCAGGCTAAGTGTAGCTCCTCCAGATTCCCTGGGAAATTTGCTGCAACACATATGTACCTATTCATAAAACATTCTGAAAGAATGGAAATGCAGAGAAATGGAACAAAGAGACTCCTTTGTGATCACTTGTGAAAACATTTCATCTCTGCAAACAAGGTAATAGTATCTGTATCAAAAAGAACCTGTCAGTTTACGAGGTATCAGAGAATTAAGTAAATTCACACCAGATTGGTTCTAACATCAGGTGTCACATCTAATTTTCAGTGCTGAATTACACAAACATACTTATCAAAAGATCTTTATGTCTTTATATCTGATTTTCAGTGCTGAATTACACAAATGTACTTATCAAAAGATCTTTATATCTTCACATCTAATCTTCAGTGCTGAATTACACAAATGTACTTATCAAAACATCTTTATATGATTCGGTAAGAGAATAAAGTGTTTATTTGTTGATGCTAATTCCTAGTTTAAGCTGTCTGCTTAAATCACTCTTATAACAAAATTTGCCAGCTATGTATAGATAGTGAAACAATTTTTTTAAAAGAAATTTTACTGATTTTACCAGGTAATTTTTGTTCCTCAAGCATATGTGTGGGCACACACACACACACAAATAAAGTCTATACATGTAAAAAAACCACCAGAGTTTGTATATTTAACAAATGTAAAACTGTTCTCTGCATTAAACAAACAACAACAACAACAAAACCCACAACAACCCCAAAAAACCCCACAACAAAAACCCAAAAAAACCCTACAAAGCAAATGATGTGGAAGAGTTTTTAATATGCAAAGTAATTCCTAGTATGTTAAAATAAGTAATTTCAGTAAGCAGTGGAAAAATAAAGACAGTAGACTTTTCACAGAATCACGCAGAACCATGGAATTAATTGGAGTGGAAAGGACCCTTGAGATCATCAAGTCCAACCTATCACCCCAACACCATTTAATCAACTAAACCATGGCACTAAGTGCCACATCCAGTCTCTTTTTAAACACTTTCAGGGACAGTGACTGCCACCTACCTGGGCAGGCCATTCCAATGCCAATCACTCTTTCTGCAAAGAACTTAGAATCATAGAATCATAGAATGGTAAGGTTGGAAGGGACCTCAAGGATCATCTAGTTCCAACCCCCTGCCATAGGCAGACACCTCCCACTAGTACAGGTTACTCAAGGCCTCGTTCAGGTTATTTCCTAAAATCCAAGCTATAATAGTTTTTAGAATGTGGCTTTTATTAATTTCCCTCTATATTCATATTACTTGAAGTAAGCAAAAGTTCATTGCCAGTTGCCTATGTTTACAAAGACAAGAACTGATGGTAAAGTTCTTTTGTAATGGAAGGAAAGCTACCAGTGTTATTACAGTGAAATTCATAAATGATGATTAGAAGCTCAGGCTAGGACAGTAACAGATAAACCAACTGTATACCTTTCATTTGGTGAGATGATTTCAACACAGATACTTGAATAATTGTTTTCCTTCCAAAATAATGAAGTTCAGCTTCACGAGTACTTCATAAGCTTTTTACTCACAAAGTTTTTGCTCACAAAGAGGCAGTTTAAGTTTTGTTCCATTAGTTTAAAAGGAAAGACAAAACAAACCACCAAAACCCGCTATCTGAACTTTCAGCTCCTTTTAGATCCAAATGAAATCAAACATTTCTGTGGTTCTGAAATATTCTGATAAGTGTTGCTTTCCCCTCTCACTTCTGGCTCGAGCTGAAATGAAAGCTGCATGAAATCTCCCAAGTAAGCCTGTCCTGTGAGGTTTCTCGTTCAGGTTATTTTGATTTCGTTGTTACTTATTTATTTTGAATGCAAGAACTGTTGGCAATTCAAATAAGCCTCATTTATGCATCAAAACCCCAAATCTGAAATTCCGCTGTGGTTTTTAGTCCCAAATCTGACTGCTTATGGTTTCCTTACACTTGTTTCTCATCCCTCAAGCATTCTTATTTTGTCTCACATACCAACACACATTCCACCATGGTCCTCACTTACAGATGATTTAAACCCTCTTGGAGAAGATATGAAAAATCGCTGATGGCTGAGCTGGTTGAGCTCGTTCAAATGACAGACTGGGCAAGACCCAGGAGAAACCATTACTGCATCTCAGAAAAGAAATCATGTATGTTGTGTTTAACCCTGTATTTCAGCAGAAAGTCTTTGCTGCTTTGCTGCTTGCAAAGGGAAAGGTTCTCCATCACTTTTAGCTAGCAAAGTGCTACCGAAATGAGTTACAGATTTATTCTTTCCCTTTGTGTCTTTCTCATTAGCACTGCCTCGTACAGCTCATGCTTCTCTGGTCATGTGGTGCATTCGTATGGTTGGTTAATTCATCTCTTCTGCCCTTCAAATCAGGGTTGCATCTGCCGCCAAAAAGCAACAGAGCTGCAAATATCTATGCTGAAAGATAATCTGGATCAGTAAATGTGATGAATAAGTAGAGCTTTCTGAATACTGTAACGATCTGTGATACAGCTTTTGTAGCATTTTATAGTGAGCTGTTACTCATAGGGTTTGTAATCTTACAGCTTCAGACCGGGGGGTGTGGCATACAGGGCTTCTTTTCATGGGGTTTTCTTGATGCCATGGAGCAAAAACCTGAGAGAAGACTGAAAGTCAGAGAAACAGAAATGAAAACTCTGTTAAAGACCTCAGAATTGCAAGATCCAGCCAGTAATACATTGGCAGTACTGTATGTTTTAAAGGTGTTAGGAGGGAATAGGGAAGCTGTCCTGACATTAAAGTATGGATTTCTCTGTCTTTGAACCTTTTAGACCCCACAGATTCCCCTGGAAAGCAGCAGTCAAGTTCCTTTTTCATCAGAATTTCCCAAAACCTAATCAGAGCCAAAGAAACAATCATTTTACATCTGAATGCTTTTTGGGTAACAACACGAGCATCCCATTTGAATTTTATGTTCCACTTAGAGCTCCTCATTGTACTGACAGTGTTCTGTAGTACTCCACAGAGTATACTTTTATTTTTTTTTTATGTTGGGGAAAAAAAAGCATCCAACAAATTGAAATAAACCGCCCAGGCTGGCTGTCAGTTGCTGATGCGCAACCGTGATAAAAGTCTGACCTGTAAATGTCATTTAATCTTTTGTCTTATTGTTTGCAGGATCAAAGGGAGAGGACCTATTCAACAGTGAAGACCAAGTCTACTTCAGCCTCTATTAATAACCTAAAGCCAGGGACAGTGTATGTTTTCCAGATTCGTGCTTTTACTGCTGCTGGTTATGGAAATTACAGCCCCAGACTTGATGTTGCCACACTAGAAGAAGCTACAGGTAAACTATTAGATTTATAGGAAATGAACACTTCTAGTAGAAGTAGAAAGTAAATCAAGGCAGGGTGGAGTCATAAACAATTTTATTGAAACTAGAAAGAATGAAGTTCATTATGAAGGTGGATTTTTGTCATTGTGCTTTGAATGATGAGCTTCAATTAGTTGTTTTACCATAGAACTACGAACTGGGGTTTGTTTTTTTTTATAATTAGCTGTAACATATTATATATATTCTTCTCATCTGATGGATGTCCTTCTAACAGAGTTTGGGTTTTTTAATTTATTTATTTTTGCATTCCAATACACACCTCTTTTCCCCCACAAGAGAATTGAGTGAGTAGGGGTGAGCTGAATACCTCTGATAGATTCTTCTCTAATTGGGGAGAGGAGATTTCGTCCCACAGAAGCATCTCCAGGTTACTATTCCCCTTTTTGATTTCATGAAGACCTCATTATACTTTTATTTACGTATGCCTACCCTTAGTGTTTTTTCCAGTTCATTGGCTAATTTCAACTTGTTTTAGCAGAGACACAAAGATATTAGGTTTCTTTAAAGCTCATGTAATACGTTGTGATCTGTGTAAAGAAAAATCAACCTCTCAGAAACCCTCACAATGGAAAGTAAGATGCTGAAGTACAAACTTTCTCAGTACCAGTATACCAGAGAATCTGACTATGGCATCTCAGCAGAGGGGTACAATTTTGGGAAAGCTTGTTCTTTCTGTGACACTGAAACAATCTGAGAATCACACAGATACCTTTTCTCATAACCAGTATAGATATGTACACTCATGCTTAGAGAAAATTTTCCACACTTGGAGCTTTCAGAAAGAAACTCTTTTACCACTGAGACCTGGAAACCATGAGCCCATTCATGGGAAGTTCGCCTGTGTCTCTGGCAGCTTCACTGCTCTCTCGTAGACCCATGCAAAGTTACACTGTTTGGGTCATTAGGTTCAAGCTGACCTACCTGACAGCAGGTCATATTTGGAATTGAGAGCACATAGCCTACAGGTTCACAGAGGGTGGATGCCAGCTCTGCTTTCTGCACTCTATGCAGCATACTTCAAGTGTGGACGCACACTGTTGCATCTTAGTGATTGCAACCAGGTGTAGGCTGTACAATTTATAGGTATTCTTAAAGCACAGTAGTTAGGTCTTGGTTCCACATAGAATATGAAAACTATCAACAACAAATAATGCCACCTATCCAACAGAAATAATTGAAATAGTAATTATCTTAATAGCAGCAATAAACTGTTATTGCAGATACTATTAGCTCTGTGTCTCATAGCACTCTTTCCATCTTAGAGTTCTACTTTACAAAGAGTAGCAAGATCTCCATTTTGCAGGATGAGAACCTGAGGTACAGGCAGAATCAGTTTCTTAACTTTGAGTAGTTTTCTCGAAAACAAATTAAATGTCTTTTATAATCTGTCATACAATTTCTTCTAATTACCTAATTTATTGTCCATAGTGGTTTAAAATTAGTAGACCAAAATATTTTCGCAACACTTCCTTAAGTACTTGAGCAATTTCGTAAACTGAAACATACTGTAAGTATGCTGGTAGCCATTAAAATTAGCAAAGATAATTTCAAATGTAAACAGTCTTGACTGGAGTTCAGTCAGTATATGGAAGATTGGAAAATTTAGGAATCCAGGAAATTCAGAATGCCAGTGCCATTCTAGGGAGTATTAAAAGGGCTGTGGCTAGTAAGTCGAGAGAGATTCTCCTGCCCCTCTACTCTGCCCTGGTGAGGCTGCATCTGGAATATTGTGTCCAGTTCTGGGCCCCCCAGTTCAATAAGGAACTTGTGGAACTGCTTTAAAGAGTCCAGCTCAGAGCCACAAAGATGATTAAGGGAATGGAACATCTCTCTTACAAGGAGAGCCTGAGGGAGCTGGGGCTCTTTAGCTTGGAGAGGAGGAGACTGAGAGGTGACCTCATCAATGTTTATAAATATGTAAAGGCTGAGTGCCAAGAGGATGGAGCCAGGCTCTGCTCGGTGATGCCTAATGACAGCACAAGGGGCAATGGGTGGAAGCTGTGGCATAGGAAGTTCCATAGAAACATGAAGAGGAATTTTTTTCAGTGTGAGGGTGACAGACCCCTGGAACAGGCTGCCCAGGGGGGTTGTGGGATCTCCCTCTATGGAGATATTCAAAGCCCACCTGGATGCGGTCCTGTGTGATCTGGTCTAGGTGATCCTGATCTGACACAGGGGTTGGACTGGATGATCTTTTGAGGTCCCTTCCAACCCCTGACATTCTGTGATTCTGTGATTCATAACGTGACCACTGATTTCCTCCTAGGAGTTCCAGAATTGGCATATATGTATATGCAGGCCTGCAGCAACATCCTAGTTTTTTATTTTCAGTTAAAGAGCCATATGAGCAATGAGATCATCCTCACTTGTATTGGGTAGAACATAGAAAAGTTTTACAAAGTTTGTTTAGAAAGTAAAATTGAAGTGGGGAGAAGATGGGGAATCAAGGGCTTTGTTATATTGGAGGGGAAGCAGTTGACAGAGGCCAATGTCAGTGAAAAAATAAATCATGTTGATTGGCTCACTTCTCCCCAGAGAGGGCAAAGAAAAGACTGGTTTATTTGTTTCTATGGGGACTTCTGAAGTCTGCAAGAGGAACCTGATCCTGTGGAATTCATAAAATCTTCATGTAGACATTCCTGTTCTGTTAGTGCTACCACCAGTTCACCATATGAACATACCATCTACAGCTTAGATTATCAGCTATCAGTTGGGCTTCCTTTTCATTTCTATCTGTCTGTCACTTACAGATGACTCACATTTTCGTAGTCCCTTGCTTATCATCACTGCCTCATGTCCTCTCCTTTATTCTCAGTCTCCTGGGCTCAGTCCTTGCTGTTACAAACTCCAGAGTTCAGTACAGCTGTACTCATTTAATGTGACTGAGTACATGGCTACCTTCATTAGACATTTAACAAACCTTGAGGTTTCTCAGGCTAAGTATTTACATCCTCAGTTTACATTAATGTGACATGCATACATTTGCATATATTAATAGCATTGGCATATCTGAATAAAAAAAGAGCAATAATGTGTAGATATTTTAGCATGTAAACTCTCTGAAGCATGGAGAATTCCATTTTGCATATGCAGAAGCACCTTTTAGTTGCTAGCAGAAACAAGTGCTAACAACAATAATTTGCAATGATTAATAGCAGCGAAGGACAGAAATACACTAACTAGGAAATCTGTATTAATAGGTAGTGTTTCGTCTCAAGCATCTTTCTTATGATTGAGACACTATTGCATGGGTACTATCAAAGTCCTATAAACCAGTTCTGGAGGGATATCCAGGCCTTCTCTTTTATGTAGACGTCAACCACAGAGCAGGAGAGAAGACAGAGTAGCAGTCAAAGGGAGTGGAAGTAGCTGGTGCTGCTGCTGCTGGCTTTTGGTTAATAGCTATGCCACTCCTTTTTATTCCCTGCAGACCATTAGTAACTCATCCAATATTTGGATGAATTTCCACTTGAAGCCCTTCTTTAGACTAACTTTATCATAATGTAATTGTTCCAGGCAAAGGTAAACAGTCTGCAATTCATGACGGCTGACTTAATTTTTTTGCAATTCTTTTTTAGGGAACAGTTTTTAATTAATCTCTGCTCTGTGCTTTGTTTGTAGCCACGGCTGTTTCCAGTGAACAGAATCCTGTTATTATCATAGCTGTGGTTGCTGTGGCAGGAACCATCATTCTGGTATTCATGGTGTTTGGATTCATCATCGGGCGAAGGTATTGCAGCTTGCAAAGGCATACGCCTATCTGACCTCAGTCTTCTGAACTCTTCAGATGCAGTCTTATCTGGGATAGTAATTTGCAAAACTGAAATGGAAGTCATTTTTGCTAAGGACTATTTTAATTTAAATCCCATTATCAATTATACAGTTTGTCTTCTTACTTTAGCAAGACACACTTAAATCAAGATGTTCTTTTTTGTCCTATGTAAATGTGCTGTAAAGGAACCCCTAGCAGGTTCTTTACCTGTACTCCTCAAAGTCCCTCTTTCTGTTCAGTTTTTTTTTTTTCATGTGAAGAAGTCTGACACTTTATCTGATCAGCCTTTAAATGACTTTACATTCAAGAAAAAGGGGCACAGCAGTAGGTTTAAGAATATCCTCATGTAAAACAGTGTTCTGCTTTCAAGTTCTTTAATCCTCTGTTTTACCCATAGAAGCTTTTCATTAGAACTAGAATTTTCTCTTTAGAACCTGCCCCAACTGGTATTCGATACAAAAGCCTTTTGACTGTGACTGTTCATGATTTATTTAAAACTTTACTGACAAGAGATTTATAGCTGAAACTTTCAAAGGGCCTACAGGAGTTAGGTGCCCAGTGCCTGAAAATCCCAGCCTGAAGAACTGATATTGGCAGGACTTTAAATGTAAAGTAAATCATTATTTACCCGGTCTTTTTCTTTTTCAGGCATTGTGGTTATAGCAAAGCTGATCAAGAAGGAGACGAAGAACTTTACTTTCATTGTAAGTGTTTTGTTTTCTTTCCCCCCTTCTTTCGAGAGTTCCCAGCTGCAATAATGTAGACAACACTAAAACAACACTGTTACAAAAGACAAAGCCATAAAACATTGAAAAATGCTGTGTAAATAGCAAGTGGGAAGTTCAACACTGTAAAAACACAAAAAAGAATGCAGATTAAAGCCAACATTGCTCACACAGACGGTTTTATTTCTGTACATGTGTATGATATATTGTTGTTTTCATTCTGCTTTTTTTTTTTCCCTTTTGGTTCCTTTGAATATGTGTTTCACACTGTCCTAATGATCCCTCTAAGGTGCAGTTTCTGAGAGACCTTTGGCTAAGTGACTATATAATCTTTTACCTCAGATTAAGAAAATGTGGGTCACGATGAAGCTGTTCTGTTCAAAAGTTGTTTTCTGCTACTAGGAATATTGTAGCATCAATATTTACAAAATATAATGCCCTTAAAAAAATAATATCTAATATTAAAATTTAAAAAAAAAAAAAAGGTTAGCTACTTCATTGCTGTTCCCTGTTCTAAAATCAGCTGCCTAGCTAAGCTAGATTCTAAACTAATGCTAGAACCCTGGGAAAATTCAATTACAAAGTTAAGAGAGAGGAAGGCTTATGCAAGAATTGTTTAAGTTTTACCAAAACACTGGTATAAAATTTTCTTATTTTAGGCCTTTCTCATTTCAGTTGTAATACCATATTGGCAAGGAAAAAAAAAAGTTTCAATTTGTTTTAGAATTAGGCATAAACTCAGGAAGCATGGTAAAAGTAGGTTGAAAATTCTTTTGAGCTTCAAAAATTACAAAATCACATAGTAGAGTTATGCTGAACAGAAGTTCTGACACAGAACAGTGTCTGGGTTTCCAATCTTCTCCCATACCTCATAACCCTCATATCAGTACAACTTGCCATTTAATCATGCTATGCTGTACGTAGCCTTTCCTGTATGCCACTAGTTGCAGCTGTAGGTTAAATACATCAGTTTGGTTTGGTTTGGTTTGGTTTGTGGTTGTTATTTTTTTTTTTTTCTAATGAAAGCAATATGGTTTGTCTTATTTTACATCTTTTAAAATCATGAGCTACTATCTGAATGTAACATCACACAGAGAATAAAAGTAGCCACCAGTCACAAAATCATAGCACCTTCTCCATGCATGCCTCATTTAAATGAGCAGTTCTAGCCAAAACTGTTCAAAATCAGATCAAGGTTTCACCTTTCTGCCCTGAAAAAAAACAACAAAAAAACAAAAAAAAACAACAAAAAAAAACCCAACAAAAAACTCAGATCAGCTGGAATTCATTCTTGCTTCCTGAATTTGACCTGTGTTGCTACCTAAAACGCTTAAATGCAGTATTAAATTTTAGTCAGTTGTTCATAATCTGTGGGAGGAATAAAAAAAGGTGGAAAATAGCATAATTTTTTTTTTTTTAATCATGCACTTTGCAGTGCAGCTGATTTAAATGATAGAATCACAGAATAGTCAGAATAGTCAGAGTAGGAAGGGACCTCAAGGATTATCTAGTTCCAACCCCCGCTGCTATGGGCAGGGGCGCCTCGCACTAGATCATGTTGCTCAGAGCCACATCCAACCTGGCCTTAAAAACTTCCAGGAATGAGGTTTTATTGGTTTTATCACCTTCCTGGGCAATCTGCTGCGGTGTCTCACCACCCTCATGCTGAAGAACTTCTTCCTAACATCCAATCTGAATCTCTCCATTTCTAGTTTTGCTCCATTCTCCCCAGTCCTATCACTGCCTGACATCCTAAAAAGTCCCTCAGCAGCTTTCTTGTAGCCCCTTTCAGATACTGGAAGGCCACAATAAGGTGTCCTCAGAACCTTTTCTTCTCCAGAATAATTAATAAAAGAACTGATGTTACTTAAATGGTAGTATTCTTGAAACTGTCCTTGGAGGAATAGATCAGCTATGTACTCTTGTATGTCAGTATATGCACAAAATATACTAGCTAAATAATATGCACAGAATATGCTAACTAAACAATTGCCATTATTTGTGCCACCTTTTTGTTTCACTTCAAGTGTAAATTAATATGTGAGGTGCTACTTAATGATTAATAACTGATCCCAAAATGGTGGTACTTTTTAAATGGTCATTTCCCCCAGGTCCCCCAGGTTTTAAGCAATCTGGTTATCCAGCAAATCAGTCAGAAGAGATGGCATAGAGAGTCTTTTAAAAATTACAGCACCAAATACGAGTCACCTTTTGCCAAGCTAGTGCTAAGTCATCTGTTGATAGAAAGTGTAATGTTTAATACTATTTGATAACTGTGTACAGAATGAGATGGAACCCAGTACTGTCTGTGGTCATGAGCTTGGTCACAGAGCTGTGAACATCAATTTAGTGTACTCCATAGCATCTAGACAACTTTCTTCTGTATTGAGGGACCACATTGGATTTTTCAGAAATGCTTGCAACAGACAATGACTTCACACAAAAAAACTTAGAAATAACCATTTCTTTCAAGCAAGTTTTAAAGCACTGCATTTAGCAGAATACTATGTAGTTCCTTTCAGTCCCCCTCAGCTCTCTGTGACCTGAAGTGATACACTTGAAGATACAAGTACAATGGAAGAGTTTAGTCAAGCAGCTCAGATTTATATTTGGTTTCCTCCTACAATTTTTTTCCTAACAATGCCTTCAAGTCCAGGCCAGTGTCATTTCACATTGGTGTGCCAGGATAACCTGGGTGAGTCAGAATGTTTTATGATAGCTTGAATAAAGAACCATCAAAGGCCCACTTGAGATTTACAAACTTGCCTCCCATCCAGGCCCATTATCACAAATACAAGAAGATGACTCCTTCGCCGTTTCCCTCCCTGAAAGCACTGTTCTACAGGAAGTTAACCTATTGCTTTCTTCTTACTTTCTTTAGTCTATTTTGGTTTTCAGAAATATTTATAGTTTTAAATTTTTAAACATTCTCAATACAACTGAAAGAACATCTGTGTAAATCTATAATGTGGCAGATAGTAGCATCTAGGCGACATATAAAATAAGTTCCCCAGTTGTAAATTTGTTAGGTTACTCAAACAATTTATCTGACTTTTTCTTCTTCAGTAATACCATCTGAAACATAAATGCATAATTGCTAAGATTCTTTTTCAATGTATTTTCAAACTTTAAATATTTTATATTCAATTAAAAGGTTACAAAGCAACCATAAATTATTTGTTTTGTATTAGCTTTTGATCCCATTCTTGTACATCAGCGTACCAGAGGAACATTCCTTTGTTTTCATATTGTGTTTTAATTCACTGATTTAATTAAGGTTCAAGACTTTAATCCTTGTGAGTCAAATCTGTTTCATAATAATTACTTGGTTAATAGATTCCCAAGTTGCTCTACTTTCACCAGAAGTTTCTACTTTCACTAGAAGAGCAAAGAGTAATTTTCCTGAATCGGCAGCAAACTAAGGGTTATAACTACATGTTGTCCAGAGCGTTATTATTGCCTGAGTTGCACTGCATGCTATCCTGGAAAAAGAGAGAGAGCAAAGACCAAGTTGTGGCAAATTATTCCCTTAGGTTCTTGAGAAAGGGAGTAATTGTGCCACAAAGCCCACTCTCCCATCCTATTCTATTACAAGCTGACTACAGGAGTTTCACATAGCCATATTCTAGCGAAAGAAACATACTTCAGAGTGTAAATTCTGTGTGCTGGGCATAGTTTAGCTTGACTGTTTCCACAGTCTGCAAATGCTATTAGATTCAATAATTTAACCAAATTGAAGTAGATGGAGGAGCCTTTCAAACTCCGCTAGAAGGTAAAGATAACATAAAGAGATGCTGTTTACACAACCTGGTGAAAAAAGGGTAACCTGACTTTACAGAGAAAAGAAAGTTTCACCTCCTCTGCTGCTGTTGTACCCCTTCCCCCACTTAATTTTTGCTCTTGCTAAAGCCTTGCCTTTCATTCCACTGAGATGTCTTTCATAATTATAACTTCTTTCATTTTAAGGAGGATATGCAGATGCTAATGCTAGACATTTTTAGAGATGGGATTGTTTGTTTCTGTCGCTGTGCTTGTAGATGATGCCTAAAACTAAAGTCGCCTCTCAGAGCAGCTCTGAACTCAGGGAGTGTGGAAGTAGCTTCACTCTTCCAAGGAGCACTCTGCATAATGAAATTCCTGGGCTGACTGCACAATAAGTGCCTTTGCTTCATCACAGTCATGCTTTCTTACATCATTACAGTTAAATTTCCAGGCACCAAAACCTACATTGACCCTGAAACCTACGAGGACCCAAATAGAGCTGTCCATCAATTCGCCAAGGAGCTAGATGCCTCTTGTATTAAAATTGAGCGTGTGATTGGTGCAGGTAAGGCTGCCATGGCTTCCTGATTCAACTGTTCCATTTAGCTGGGATCGAAACTCATACATCATAATGACAGGCAAATAATTATTCCTCAAGTACAGAAGAACTTTTTTCATTTGCCAGTGTGGTTAAGAGCAATGAAGCTGCACTTGCTTCTAAAATGTGAAAACAAACAGGAGGAGGGGGAAAAAAAAACCAAAAACCAAGAAAAAATCAAATAAATAAGTAAATGAAGAATTTTGCTTGACATTGAAAGCTGGTGGGGTTCTAATTCTGTGTCTGCTGTTTAAAAATGTAATTGGGGGAAGGGAGCAGTTTTGCTGCCTATTATTTCCTGTCAGAGCAAAGGCGTTAGGCATGAGTGGAAATTCTACTCGCTTTCCTTTGTGAAAAAGGGCTTTTTGACCTGTGAATTTTTGTTCTTGTGAGTAAGAAAAACTGGCTGCAGCACAAAATCTTAAATAGAGACTATGAAGGTCTCGTTTCTGTATAGCAAAATCTTCCCCCAAGGCTGAGTTGTTGGGGGTTTTTTTTGTTCTACCATTTCTTTATTTTTGATATTTTATGAATACAAAAAGTTATTGTTTAACTTCTCGTGATTGATTGTAATTACACCAGCATTACATTGCTTTTCTTCCTCTTGAACTGTCTACCACCTACTTAAGCCATGGTGTTCGTGCTCTAAAAAAGCAGTTTCATTTGTTTGCATTAATAAGATATGTGTCACTTTTATTGCGCTGCTCCATGCGGTGAAATTAAGTTTCCATGGGTAAGAAAAATATCAAATACTTTGGATTCCTGAAGGAAATGTTCTTTTGCTTTCCTGTTGTTTTATAAAAGTATTAGTAGAATGCTATTAAAATCACCTTATATTTTAGCACTGTAAATTACATACTGTGGTATTATTTAAAATGAGAAGAAAGAAATATCTCTGGTTTACAGCTGGTTTACCTCTAAAGAAAAATAATCTTTGCACTTTGAATTCACAATGTCTCTTTAGAGTAACCTCACTCGTGTTGAATCATGCCTTTAGTGAAGGATTAGTACCACTGAAATTAGCAGCACTGCTTGAGCAGATGAGTAAGAGCATAAGAATCCAGCCTTGCTAAGTAGTCATTTTTGTGAATCTAAAATGGTGGAATCTAGGAAAAAAAAATTAATTACCGAGCTTTATCTTGTGCACTGAGTTAAAAAATTACCAGCATAGCAACAGTTCACAGCACAAAGATAAATGCAGGTGGACTTGGGCAATGCCTTCTGAGCAAAATGCTGAAAAGGCTTCAGTTGCAAATACAAATTTTTGTTTGATTTTAATGAGTGTAACTGATAGCAAAAAAAACCACAACCAAACAAACTGTACAGTTGTTTTTGTGAAGAAAGGTAATTAGAATGATATAGTGAAAGCTCATTGTGTATGGAGTTTAGCTATGGCATTAAGTTCTTGATGTAGATAAAAATTGGAGGGAATGAGATGCAGTCCAGGAAAAACCAGAATATTAAGGACCCAAAGAAGCAGCTGAAAGTCACACATCAAAGAAGAATATAGGATATCTACTATGGACAGCAACAGAAAAGCAACTTAGCAGTCTCAATATGCATCTTCAGTGCTGTCTATGTCAACTGTTGCATAGTGCCATGTCTCTCTCAGGCAAACAGGGTGCAAGTATGCTTTGTGCTCAGTTTGCATGAGGGATATGTGCTTTCCTTGCCAACATTTTCATTACCATCCCGCTGCAGCCACCTGTCAGATACAGAATATGGTGTCCACTATGTTGAGCCCTTGTTTGTACCACACATGATTTGTTTTAGCCTCTACCTTATTGACGTGCTCTGCTGGTAGCTGTGTGGCTCTGCAGTATTCCTACTATAGTTGTCATATTTTCTGGGGCATTGTTTCAGATGGATATACAGTTTTCTTGGGAAGAAAAGTAATTGGCTAGCATCCTGGCCTGAAATGGATAATATAGAAGTTCAAGTTTCTGGTTTGCCGGAGTGTGAATGATCTGCTTTTGGAAATCAATCAAAATCAGATCACAGACAGCTGGAAAGGAGTTAATCCTTAATGTCTCCTTTGCCAAGTACCCTAATTACCTGGCTCTGAAATGTCACCCACGCACACATAACAGTTATGTCCTGTTTTCGGTGTGCAGCAAAATTTTAGGAGGTACTGCTAGAGAAAATAGTTATCCCTTAGTAAATTCTTGTGGGTAGGAGCTGTGAATGAGGTGAGTGGTGAATTCATTAACAGTCATCTATATTGCTAATGAAGTGTAGAAGGGAGGGTAAGACACCAAACCAAGGGTGTGAGCAGCTAGTTAATTGTCTAGGTTACAGCCATTCCTCATGGTTTTCATAGCTGTGACATGGATATTCAGAACACAACTGCAGTGCACAAGGACTGTGCTGGCAGGAACAGTTGTAGTCTGTCTGACCAATTAGCTCAACTACAGCGTGGTGTTAACAGGTATATAGAGGTTTTTGGAGCTAACCTCAATTCAGCTAGCGTAGAACAGAAGGGAGAGGAATTCGGTTCTGTTTGCAGTCATCTCCTATGAGATTCGTGGAGACTGAGTGGAGATTTGCCCAAACAAGTCAGTTGGAAATACTAAGGTCCAGTCAAAATTCTACCCTTCAGGCTGGAGAACTGTGAAGCTGAGGCCGAGGTACTGCATTTTTTTCCTTCCCTAAGTGACAGGAGTGTTGGATTAGTGATGGTGTCCTAAATAAGATTTCTCAGAACACACCCATTAGGACACTTCAACATCTGCCTATTCAGGCATTCAGCCCCATTTCCAAGCATTCCTCTGTTCACTACCAGTCAGACATTTTGCTACTTGCATGTGCGCTTAAGTCCTGATCACAGCAGATTTCTCAGGACCCTGGTCTATGTCCCAGAGGGATTCTGTAGTAAAACTCTGTTTTAGTCTTTCCTAAGTCAAGCACTTTTTTAGCACTCAGGCTAAAATGTGTACTGGATGTAGGTGTGTCTTCATACTTGTGTATACTTAATTGCTTACTGTTAAGACACTCCACAGGTATTCAAAAGATAAATTTCAAAGGTGGTTTGATTTGGAGTAGGGACTTGGATTTATATCCTTCATCCTCCAGATAAATTTGCAAAGTACCAGACTATGATTTTTTTGGTGATTTTTATAAATATATATTTTTTTTTTAAAGAGATAGTCCCCCTTTTCTCCCTATAACATATATTACTAACCCCTTCTCCTGTTTAGCCCAAGACATTTTTCTTCCTGGCTGCAGAATAGGGAGTCTTCCTTTCTCTCTGCTGACATGGGTGTGAAGCAAGGGACAATCCTTAAGTCTTTCACAATTTCAGTAATAGTGAGGGAGATGTCATGCTATTCAACTCCACATGTCACATATATGCTTCTTTTTTCTTTCCTCTCCAATTACTTCTCTCCCATATTTTGCTTGCTGAGGCTTTTTTTTTTTTAATATATATCCTTGCCAATTGAGTCACCTCTTATTTATTTATTTATTTTCACATACTTATAGAATCATAGAATAGTAAGGTTGGAAGGGACCTCAAGGATTATCTAGTTCCAACCCCCTACCATAGGCAGGCACACCCCCCACTAGTACAGGTTACTCAGGGCCTCGTCCAACCTGGCCTTGAACACCTCCAGGGAGGGAGCAACCACAACCTCCCTGGGCAACCTGTGCCAATGTCTCACCACCCTCACTGGAAAGAACTTCCTCCTAACATCCAGTCTAAATCTCCCCTCTGCCAGTTTAAACCCATTACCTCTCATCCTGTCATTGCAAGGGCTTGTAAATAGTCCCTCCCCAGCCTTCCTGTAGGCCCCTTTAGATACTGGAAGGCTACTATCAGGTCCCCTCGAAACCTTCTCTTCTACAGGCTGCAAAACCCCAACTCTCTCAGCCTGTCCTCACAGGAGAGCGGCTGCAGCCCTCTGATCATCTTTGTGGCCCTCCTCTGGACCCACTCCAACACTTCCATGTCCTTCCTGTGCTGAGGGCTCCACAACTGCACACAGTACTCCAGGTGGGGTCTGACAAGATCAGAGTAAAGGGGCAGAATCACCTCCCTTGCCCTTACTTCTTCAAGGTCCAATTTTCTGTTAACTTAGAAGCCTTTTCAAGCTTCTGATATTTGCTTGTTTTTGTTAAATGTAACAAAATTATTACAAGGCACACCTTTTATAATCTGCAAAGTAAATTATCCTGCTTGAAAGTAATGATATAGTGCTTCATTTAACACCGTAAGAGTGTTAAATTAAAAGCAACTCTGAACGAACTGCCTTTTGAAAGCAAAAAAGAGAATTAAAAATCTATTGGCTCTAAAGATAAGCAAGGAAACCATGTAGAACAAAAATCACAATTTTCACCTAGAAATGGTATCACTGTCCCATGAAAGGGTTTTCCTATGAAAATAGCTACTTCATATTTATTTCCTATATATGGGGAAAAAATGTTACAAATTACTAACAAGTTTTTTTAAAAGATTAAAATCCTGTAGATTGACTTAAATGTGTTTACAATATAAGGTACTTAGTGAGCAATTCATAAAGCTTGTGCCTGTCTTTGTGTTCTTAAATAATGCATTTAAAATAGAAACTTTCCTCATGTTCACTTTAAGCACATACTTAAGCAGCCAGTTGTATCAAGGCCTGAAAAGAATATTGATACTATAGTCAGAGTAAATCAGTGTTGATCTACTTCATTTTAGGAGAATTTGGTGAAGTGTGCAGCGGACGTCTAAAGCTTCCTGGCAAGAGAGATGTTGCAGTAGCCATAAAAACTCTGAAAGTTGGCTACACTGAAAAGCAGAGAAGAGATTTCTTGTGTGAAGCAAGCATTATGGGACAGTTCGACCACCCCAACGTTGTTCACTTAGAAGGGGTCGTTACCAGAGGTAAGCAGCGACCTGATCTGTCAGTCAATGATAACATAAGTAGCAGAAATTGCCTTAGCTTATTAGTGGTCAAAGATTCAAATTATAAACAGGCTGCAGACTCTTAATGGATTTTCTCCTGATGCGTAACTAACTAAACCAATACTTGCTTTATGCTACAACCTAAGGAAAAAAATAAAAATGAGATGCATGCATGATTAAAAGATGAAGTACTTTGAAATATACTGTTTTCTAGTTTCATTTAGCTTCAAAGACCGTGAAGAGAGATAAGGTTTCTTATGTCCTTTCATATTATCCGAAGTGTCGTTACTCCAGAGTCCTGTTCACACAGCAGGAGTTAGGAGAACACACTGACATTTTGATTTGTATGGTTTAATTTTGTGAATCATGACCACATTCCATGCAGACATTTAAGAACTTATTAGAGCTCAGTAACAGTGCTGGAGGCCTTCAGAAATGTTCATTGTCACAATGATTCAGTCTTCCAAAGGAGTAACATGTGTTTTCTAAAAAAATAAAAAGAAAGACACTCCATTTGTGTTAAACAGTTTCTCAAATAAAATCTGTCCTTTTTTTTTTTTTTTTTTTAATAG
>VWZE01013881.1:124067-158394 GCA_013396675.1 Eubucco bourcierii | reverse complement strand
TTTTTTTTTTTTTTTTTTTTTTTTTTTTCCTTTCAGGGAAGCCAGTCATGATTGTAATAGAATACATGGAGAACGGGGCCTTAGATGCATTTCTTAGAGTGAGTACCAAGAAGAAACATATAGAAACATATTTTAATTGAGAGATATAAAATATTACATACTATCACTTTTAAAAAATGTGGTTTATAGAATCATAGAATGGTAAGGTTGGAAGGGACCTCAAAGATCATCTAGTTTCAACCCTCTGCCATAGGCAGGGACACCTCCCACTAGTACAAGTATATATATGTGCATATAGAATCATGGAATTATCACCTTTGGAAGGGACCTCAAAGATCATCTAGTTCCAACCTTCTTGCCAAGGGCAGGGACACCTCCCACTAGATCAGGTTGCCCAGAGGCACATCCAGCCTGGCCTTAAAAACTTCCAGGGATGGGGCTTCCACCACCTGCTTGGGCAGCCTGTTCCAGTGTCTCACCACCCTCATGCTGAAGAACTTCCTAACATCTAATCTAAATCTGCCATCCTCTAGCCTGGATCCATTCCCCCTAGTCCTATGACTACCTGACATCCTAAAAAGTCCCTCAGCAGCTTTCTTGTAGGTCCCCTTCAGATACTGGAAGTCCACAATAAAGTCTCCTCAGAGCCTTCTCTTCTCCAAACTGAGCAATCCCAACTCTCTCAGCTTGTTCTCATAGGAGAGATGCTGCAGCCCTCTGATCATCCTTGTGACCCTTCTCTGGACATGTTCCGGGACGTCCAGATCTTTCTTGTAATTTGTATACACGCATGATATCCATATAATTAAAATTATTTTTAGGCTGAAATGGAGCTTGACAAATACTAGCAGCCCTCTACATTACTTCAGCAAAACCAGACCAGAAATGAGAGGATCAGACAGGATCACATGGGAACATTCTAGGAACTTAAGTGATTTAACGTGACATAGACCTGGTGTGTTTTATTATTGCCGTCAGCTGAAGTTAAAACCACTGATACCTGAAGCCAATTTTATGCCTTTTGGGAGCAGAATTTTATTGTGTCAGCATACGAGAATCCCTAAATGGACTATGGTAGTGTTTAAGAGAAGAACAAAGGGGAAAAGAAGTGCAAGTTCACAACAATTTAACAATTTTTTAGTGTGTTCTGAGCTGGCTCTTCACCAGGTATACAAGATAGTATGAGATGGTCTATAAAAACTTTATAGAGAACAGAAAGATTGTTTGTTTGATGATGAATCCAAGCTATGAATAGAATTATCAATAGCAAGAGCTCCAAAAGGAGATAGCTTTTATTATTTTATTAATTTATAATTTATATTTTATTAATTAATACTGAGTGATGAAAAACATAGAGGGAAGCTATAAAAAGCTGTGCATCAGGTAATCTCTCTTGGAAGAGACTTTCTGTGTCTTAGCCAGAAATTTCTAGTGATTGGCAAGTTTTGTTATTTCTAGTACATTAACTACTCACACACTTCTCTTTGAAGAAAATAAAAGTTGTGTTTGAAGTGAGTGTCTTTGCCTCGGGATGCATTGCCGCAGAAGTAGTAAATACGCAGAAAGCTTAAGTTGTAAAACTAATTCTTATTTCTCTTCTCAGCTTTACTAACAGGAATTGCTGCTCCTTTTTTTTTCTTTTTTTTCCCCCCCTCCAGAAACATGATGGGCAATTTACGGTCATTCAGCTCGTGGGAATGTTGAGAGGAATTGCTGCTGGAATGAGATATTTGGCCGATATGGGATACGTACACAGGGATCTTGCAGCACGCAATATCCTTGTCAACAGCAACCTTGTTTGTAAAGTGTCAGACTTTGGCCTTTCCAGAGTCATAGAAGATGATCCAGAGGCTGTCTACACTACTACCGTAAGAGAAGTCTGTGGGGTTTAGTAGTTCTGAGCTGTGGTTGTTAAGAAAAAACGATCTTCTAGATAGTATGGATAAGAGAACACATTTGTAGCTTGGAAATGTTAACCACTAAAAAAGGGAAAGAGCACGTGCAGAAATCTGGTACTAATTAGGGACTGATATTTTTCTAAAAACATGTATTTTTATTTGCTAAAGTTCTAAAAAAATGTCCACAGTGTTTTTGTTATTTCTTTCCTTGTGACTTTGTGTTTGAACAAATGGGAAAGTTTTACCCATAAATATTTTAATCATCTCATTTGCTATGAGTCAATTAAAATATTTGTAGGCTATTACTATTTTTCAGACTAGATTTTTATCTCACCAAAAGGCTGACTGGCTGGAGGCTAGACTGTGACAAAGCTCAACTCCTGTATTTTCCCTTGCTTTTGGGTGGGACACTTTTCTTAAATAAGCATTCATCAAGCACACTATACTCTTTATTCTTTTGCTGAGCCAGCTCCACTTTCCCACCCGTGGGGCCTCATTGTACCTATTTTCTCATGCTGAGGGAAGGAGAGGCCCCTGGAATCTGCTCCAACAGGCACAGGGATCCAGGAAACCACACCGGCGTTCATGGCTGTCACTCCTGCTGCTGGGCTCCAAGTGGTATCCTGTTTTAAAAACCTCAGCCTGAGATTTCAGAAGAGCCATGTGACAAGTCAGTGGGGTTTATATGAACAGGATGATTACCTTTATCCTAGTTTCAGCCAGACAGGAGTTAAATGAGTATTGTAAACCAGGTATCTAAGCAGCTCCTTAAAATCAATAGAGAGAGAAGCGCTATCAGAGAAATGCATCCAGCTTAGCTTACATAGGTATCTATGTTTCTATGGTCTAAGTGTTTTAAGAGCCTAAACTTCCTTAGACTCCTTTGAAAAGACTCCAACCAGATATAGTACACAATATAAATACTGGTTCTGATGTAGAAAGTAAATTGAAAGGGACTCTGCAGATGACAGTGGGGGAAAAAAAGCCAACATATCTCTGTGTTTTGTTTGTTTGTTTGTTTGTTTTTAAATAGGGTGGAAAAATTCCAGTGAGATGGACAGCTCCAGAGGCCATCCAGTATCGCAAATTTACATCAGCCAGTGATGTGTGGAGTTACGGGATAGTTATGTGGGAAGTGATGTCTTACGGAGAGCGACCTTACTGGGACATGTCAAATCAAGATGTAGGTTATACTTCATCTGGGAGCATGTGTGTGTGTGTGTGTGTGTGTGTGTGTTAGGATAAAACCTATAGATTGTAGCCACGTGGAAATGTTGTTTCACTATACATGCAAAGAGTGTTGGTTCAGAAATGAAATTTATCAAAATCATAGTCATAGAATGGTAAGGTCGGAAGGGACCTCAAGGATCGTCTATTTCCAACCCCCTGCCATAGGCAGGGACACCTCCCACTAGTACAGATCACTCAAGGCCTCATCCAACCTGGCCTTGAACACCTCCAGAAAGGTAGCAACCACAACCTCCCTGGGCAACCTGTGCCAGTGTCTTACCACCCTCACTCGAAAGAACTTCCTCCTAACATCCAGTCTAAATCTCCTCTCTGCCAGTTTAAACCCATTGCCTCTCATGCTGTCATTGCAAGACCTTGTCAATAGTCCTTCCGCAGCCTCCCTGTAGGCCTCCTTCAGATATTGGAAGGCTACTTTAAGGTCTTCTCGAAGCCTTCTCTTCTCCAGGTTGAAAAGCCCCGACTCTCATAGCCTGTCCTCATAGCAGAACTCCTCCAGCCCTCTGATCATCTTTGTGGCCTCCTCCACACCCACTCCAACAGTTCCATGCCCTTCCTGTGCTGGGGGCTCCGGAACTGCACACAGTACTCCAGATGGGGTCTGACGAAAGCAGAGTAAAGCTACAGAGCTTCCACTCTTTACCTAAATCTCTAAATTATTCTTCCAGATGTTGTAAGTTTCTATCTCAAGTGTCAAGTAAAATTGGAAAATCAAAAATAGTAATAAGTGCTCTTCACTTGTATTACATTTAATCCATAGAAACATTACAGTATCACAGTATCACCAAAGTTGGAAGAGACCTCAAAGATCATCAAGTCCAACCTGATACCACAGACCTCAAGACTAGATCATGGCACCAAGTGCCACATCCAAACCCGCCTTGAACACTTCCAGGGACGGTGACTCCACCACCTCCCTGGGCAGCCCATTCCAGCAGTCAATGACTCTCTCAGTCAAGAACTTTCTCCTCACCTCGGCCTAAACTTCCCCTGCCATAGCTTGAGACTGTGTCCTCTTGTTCTGTCACTGGTTGCCTGAGAGAAGAAAGTGACCTCCTCCTGGCCACAACCACCCTTCAGGTAGTTGTAGACAGCAAGAAGGTCTCCCCTGAGCCTCCTCTTCTCCAGGCTAAACAATCCCAGCTCCCTCAGCCTCTCTTCATAGGGCTCGTGCTCGAGGCCTCTCACCAGCCTCGTTGCCCTTCTCTGGACACTCTCAAGCACCTCAATGTCTTTCTTAAATTGAGGGGCCCAGAACTGGACACAGTACAGGTTAGTTACAGACACAGTTAAGCATAGAAAGAAGAATTTCATTTCATTTCATTCATATTATTCTGAGGTTTCTGACTTCAGAGCGATGACTAATCAGTTGGAAAAAGTTGTTAAAAATCTGAGCAGCAGCTAATGACCTACTTTGGCGTTTTCCAGTTAATTATACTGATTTAACAATACCCTTGTTTGCATAATATATGACCCAGAGCAACAGGTCTGCAGTAATAGAACAGACGGGTGTTAAATCTTGACTTCTGACAAATCTATTAACGTAGAATGTACACAGGAAAAAAAAAACAACATGCAAGTAAGAAAGATGTCAGAGAGAGTCCCATTTAAAGTTCTTCAGATGGAGATCTTGAGTGGTTTATTATTATTGTTTTATTTTTTGATTGAATGATCGACATCAAAGCTGGGGGAAAAAAAAAAGATGAAAGTAGTAAGTGATGAGTCAGTTTGGCACAGTGCAAAGTTGTTAATACTTGACAGGTCTCAGTGTCAAAGATTTCATGGACTGTCAAGATATGGGCAAACAAGTCCTTGGGGCAGAGAAAGAGAAATATTTACATTCCCTAGACACCCAGTAGAGTTTCATTTCTTTTGACACCTTCCTTCTGTACTAGATTCAAACATAAAAGAAGTCTGACAGGAATATAAGATGCCTCAAAGGCAAACCTTACCTATCTTTCAGGGAAAACTTTTAAATAGGGGAGAAATTTTGGTATCTTCATGCTTCTTGCCAGATTCTGAAAAGTATTCCCTCTGTTGAAACCTGAAATTAAAGTGCATGAATGAACCTTTTTCATAAAACAACTAATTACCACTTCTTGCTGTTTCATCTCTTTTTAGCATCTTGCATAATAATCTTCAATAGCACAGAGTTAAAAAGATGCATCAAGTGCTTGGTAAAATAATTTCAGATATAGTTGGATGCTGTGATCTTCCCAAGTCTTTGTGTGGTCTTTGTGCCCTCCCAAAAAGCTTACACGTCCTGCCAATCTATAAATCTATGATGCAACAATTTTGAATCATCTTATGATTAGTTATTTATTCTCCTTCAGAGATACCAATGGGAGTATTTAGCTCGAATAAAAGTGCTAAATATGTCTCTTCTAAATTGGCATATATACTCAGGCAGTTCAGATCTCTCAAATGTGTCATTTTGCCTAAAAGTAGATGGGGGTGTAGTCAGACACCAGACCAAATCTTCTAAAATATAAATTTTTCTGTGTTTCTTTAATTCTGCTCCTCTTCCCTTTAAGTCATCATTTTAAATTGATGGAGGATACAATTTTGTGTTGTAATCTCTTTTTAAGGAAAAAATCCTCTTTTTAGCAGTGACCTGGAGCTAGGGTGCACCAGAAAAACACTTATTCTGCAAGCTACCCACAGAGGCACAGCAGGCTCAGCACAGATGATTCACAGCATCTCCAACTTCTCTGAGCAGTGGGCTCCCCTCAGCTTAATCCTTGACAGTAACAGTAGCCCTCAAACTGCTGCACTCTATTCATTCCCCTGTTAGACTCTGGTGTTTGCTAGTTTTTGCTTTCATTTGATTGTTGAGCCTAGTGCAGATTAAATCTGCAGAAAAGGTTGTAGGGTACCTCTGTAAGCTTAGCCTTGCATTTTTTTCCCCCATTATGTTGTATTTCTGCATTTATTGCCATTATTATGATTACTAATTTATATTGTTATTATTATAGACCCAGAAGCAGAATGAGAGCACTCCATTGTTCAGTTACCCATATTTAATACTTCATTGGCAACCAGTATATGCAGTGAAGAAACCTGGCTTGCTACTAATCTAATTTACATCATCAGATAGCCTGATTTTGATGAATACATACCTGACTCTTCAGTTTTCTCTTTTTGTCTTTTCTTTTTTGGTTTGGTTTTTTTGGTTTTTTTTTTTCAGCAAAAGCAGAGTTTGAAAACCAAATTGTGGGAAGTATAAGACTAAAATAAATTTTAATTTTTTTTTAAAAATCACTAAAACCTTCAGCTGCATTCTCTTTGTAGCTTTGCTTATCATAGAGTCATAGAATGGTAAGGTTGGAAGGGACCTCAAGGATCATCTAGTTCCAACCCTCTGCCATAGGCAGGGACACCTCCCACTAGTACAGGTCACTCAAAGCCTCATCCAACCTGGCCTCAAACACCTCCAGGGAAAAAGCAGCCACAACCTCCCTGGACAACCTGTGCCAGTGTCTCACCACCCTCACTGCAAAGAACTTCCTCCTGACATCCAGTCTAAATCTCCCCTCTGCCAGTTTAAACCCATTGCCCCTTGTCCTGTCATTGCAAGACCTTGTAAATAATCCTTCCCCAGCCTTCCTGTAGGCCCCCTTCAGATACTGGAAGGCTACTATGAGGTCTCCTTGAAGCCTTCTCTTCTCCAGGCTGAAGAGCCCCAACTCTCTCAGTCTGTCCTCATAGGAGAGCTGCTGCAGCCCTCTGATCATCTTCGTGGCCTCCTCTGGACCCGCTCCAACATGTCATATATTCATAGAATGGTTTGGGTTGGGTGAGTCTTTAAAGATCATCTACTTTCTAAGACCCTGCCATTGGCAGGGATACCTCCCACTAGCCCAGGTTGCTCAAGGCCTCATCCATCCTCATTATGTAAAGAAACAAAGCATTTCCTACATCTGTTCCATTATCTCCAGGTACTAATTTCAGAACCTCACCCTCACCTTTCTTAGAAGAGTAGATGCTAGTAGTCACTCAGTTTCACATGAACTTATTTTCTGTCAATAAAAGATTTTGCCTGTCAGCATTTTAGGATTTGTTTTTGTTTCATCCATCTCAGGCTAACTCATTATTTTATATTTTATATATGTTGCTCAGAATACACATCAAAGAAGCTGATTCTGCAGTATCTTGCCTTCTTGGATATAGTCTTGTCTAAATGGTTTACCAGTCCTAATGGACATAGACATGGCTTTGGTGGCCATGTTAATGTTGCCTCCTTGTTCATTTCTCATTGGTTTTCTCTGCCTTCTGACCTCTTAATCAATTGGTTTGTAGTGAATCATATGTAGTATGCACAAAGTGCACCTTTTAACTTTTAGAAGTCAAACATTTCTGCGTGATTTTTTCATAGCGCACCACTTGTCCTATTCAACCGCTGATTATTTGTCCCTTCTACTCTGAAGCATAAGGAGCTGCTCTTTTGTTTTTCTTCTTAATAATGCTCTAAAAGATCTTAACATTTTCATTTTAATGTTTTCCTTTCTGTACAGCTCTGTTCTCCCAATTTCTCTGTTCTTCTGCAGAAATCCTCTCTCCCCACCCTACCTGACAGCTAGCTTTGCTGTCTCTGAAAGGTCACCGCACGCATTCTTCAAGGTGTGGGGATTACTGCAGGAATTGAATATTTCTCAGTCATTTTTGAGTTATAGGACAGTACTATCATTCTAAATGTTCAGACAGAAAGCTGAGACCCAGGGAGAGGAGGCAGCTTCCCTGAGGTCAGAAGGACATTCTGTCACACAAACCGGCAGTTAGTGCCCTACCACTGGGCTATGCCTCCTCTTTTCACAAAACTTTTCTGCAAAAGGTTTTGATACAGTCGTGGATTTCAGCCAGCTTTTTGAAGGTCATTTTGTATGCTTTGCAGGTCTGACTGCTTTGCAGTCCATTGCTTTTGCATTCCCTCACACAACCTATGCAGTGTTTTCTATCTGAGGTTATTATTTTCACTAAACCCTAGATATTCACCAACTTTATTTATCATATCATATCTACCTCCTAGGGCTACATCCAGAATAGCTTCTGATCCTGCTTTCTGTGCAAACCAAGGGAGAAGGCAGTCTTATGCACTACCTTTCAGGAACAAGCACCCTTCCTTAGCAATTCTAATACTGCTCTGTCAGTCAATGTCAGTATACTTGAAATCCCTCATGGATGGTGTTTTAACCCTTTCCTACAAGCCTTTCTTATCTGTCTTGCTTCCTGATGTGCTTTCTTATCCTACCCTCAAGGTTTACAACAGCTTCCTGTGATTTTGCTTTACCCGTTTTTATTTTTCACTTAAATCCAAATGGATTTGGCTAAGGAAGTCAACAGGTGGGTGTAATTCTTGGTTCAGATATTTATGCTCTCCTACTCTCATGTCATAATCTAGCTGCATCTTTTATTAAATCTAGCTTTCTGGTTAGATGATATATTAAAATACATTCAGCAAGGGCTTTCTCTCTCACGTGGCACATTTCTGCTACTTTATCATTACTATAACATGGTCAGACATAGAATATAACTTTGTTTCCTAGCATTTTATGTCTGCTAAACATTTTTCTTGGATCCTTTTATAGTATCTTGAGGTTTTCTGTATTTTATATGTGTGTGCACAGATCCCTGTCCATTTATGAGTCAGTTGCTTCTACCACACACTCTTTCATAAAAGCCCGGAGGCAACCAATTATGCTTTCTGAAATAACTCCATTTATCAATCTATCTGTTGCTCTCCTGGTGAATTTAATTGTTGTTCCCCATTGCTCACTTGACCAGATAATATAGCTGTGTTCTGTACATACAGAACAATATGCTTAATAAGCCCAAAGATAAAGTCAGGAGAATTATTTGAAAACAGGAATACTTGTGTCAAAACAACAGACTCATATTTTCACGACACTGATGGTAAATCCTAAATTGTTTGGTTTGAGTAGTTTTGTTGGGGTTTTTTTTCCCCTTTTGTTTCTTGAACTGGGTAGCAGTATACATATATGTATTCCTTAGTTATCCCTTGATGAAAAATGATTAACTATGTTGGCTGCTAGGTTATAAAAGCAATTGAAGAAGGCTATCGTTTGCCAGCACCCATGGATTGCCCAGCAGGACTGCACCAGCTGATGCTAGATTGCTGGCAGAAGGAACGTGGTGAGAGGCCGAAGTTTGAGCAGATAGTTGGTATTCTGGACAAAATGATTCGAAACCCAAACAGCTTGAAAACACCATTGGGAACCTGTAGCAGGTAAGAAACACTTTAGTTTGTGTTCTTATGATAGTGAATGTGACTGGGTTCTGGGTTTTCTGCTTGGTGGCTGGTTCCAGTTCACAATTCATGTGTCTATCGGTTCCTCCTTCCTGCTGTTCCCTGTGCTTCCCTTCCCTCATTTATCCTTCTTTTTTTTTTTTTTCACCACTCTGAACAAAGCCAAAAAGGACTGTCTTAAAAATATAAGCAAAATAAAGAAATTAAATATCACAGAATTAACACATTTCTCAGTAAACTTCTGCCTGCTCATCACTCTTTCAACACTCTTGCCACTATCAGTCTTTATTTTCCTTGCTTCTTAAAATCAAGTCTGGTGAGCAAGGATCATCTGTTGTAGCTTTGTACTATGCATCCCTTGCCCTAGGAACTAATACAGTAGAAATAGTAATTAACAATACTCATACTTGTCCAATGTACTCTGACATGCTACACTCTAGATTTTTACCTTTCATTTTCTGGCTTTACCTCCTTTCAGTGATTGCATCTCATTGTATTTATGGTGTACCTTTTAATGGCTTCTTCATAAATTTCAGGTGAATGCTATAACTATGGTGATCTTTTGATCTGCTAGCTAGATCACTGCACTAGGGTATCCACTGGGCTATATTCCACTCCTGGTTCTTCTATTGATTGATTTGTTGAGACCTTGAGCAACTTACTTTGTGCCTCTGCTCTTTCCTTGTCTTTGTTTTGCCCCATCCAATTGAATAACAGGAATAGCTACAATTATGTTTTCTAAGATGCTTGAAAGAATAGCATCTTTACATTACTCAGCAACTTTAGCAGCAACTGCTGTGACACTAGGCAATAAGGTTGATTTTCTGTTGGTACAATAGTCCATTAGGCTGATTTTGCTTACTCTGACCTTTCATCTTTTACGTGAATAAGCTTAGGAAGTGCATATGGTGAGCTACAGAGTAGTCAAGAGCTATTCACAGAGTGTTTCTACTCTTGACATTTTTAATACCCCAAACTTATTTGACTCTCACCTTGCTGAATACATCCTGATGTTTTACTCTCTTTGGAAACAACTTACTTTCCTTTTTCCTTCTCCGTAGACCAATTAGCCCTCTTCTGGACCAGAACACTCCCGATTTTACCACTTTCTGCTCCGTAGGCGAATGGTTACAAGCTATTAAGATGGAAAGATATAAGGATAATTTCACAGCAGCAGGCTACAACTCTCTTGAATCAGTTGCCAGGATGACTATTGAGTAAGTTAGTACTGGGCATGTTTAACTTGCGTTTAGGGAATTTATAGGTAAAATAATACACAATGTTCAACTCCAAAACTTCACCCTGAGTACAAATACGGCACTTGGGGTTAAGTGAGCTTGTTTAGCAGCTGATGGTGTTATATTAGAGTATCACCTGAAAGGAAAAATACCCTGCTACCTATGTGTGGCATCACTTTTTCCCCTGCTTTTGAGACCAATTGAAATAACACCAAAGCAAGAATGTGGCCATTTAAAAGTATGTATATATAGGAGAATATTCACTTTGCCTCCACTCCTTAATTGGTATTTTTTCCCAGACATATCCTAGGAAGATGGGGCATTTCCTTCTAATTGGCTGAGGGCTATCTGTGTCCTGCAAGAAATGACTTTACTTCAGGATAAAAGTCTAGACAAGCAAAACAATTTTCCAAAGGCTAGCATGGCCTGTAATGGTACTGCCATCTTAAACAGGGCTTCTTGGCACCCTGTGAACAATGTTCTTGTCCTGGTGGTTGTCAAACACACATAATTCCTCTTTTAGAGAACTGTGGTTTTCTAAATAAGTTTCTAAGCAATATTCTGAAGTTTGCAACCCTACTCTTACCTGCCTGTTGTCACTAGGGATCTCAGCCTATAACCTGGTAGTTGTCCTCAGAGCCCACAAGCTTCTACTAGGTCAGCAGCATTAGTAGTGGTGGAATTGAAACAACTCCTCGTCTTTGATTTGCATGATGGATATGGGTTTCTCTAGGCATCTCTTTGCAAAGCAGAATGTGGTCCTCAGAGCTTGTATTTATATATAACTTTGCCCTAGAAACCACCCAAAGTATTTTTCGAGTGGCATCTTTTCCTTTGGGTGTCCTTAAACGGCACAATAAAGTATTATCTCAGCGCAAAACCATACTGATGTCGTTCTCAGATGTGCAGATACATGCGGTGTAAGTACACGGCACTTGCCGTGTAATTGCACTCCTCACTGAGAAGTTGAGCAGTGCCTGTATGAACTTCACAGCACTGAGCTGAGGTTCCAGTGTAGCTTCTGTGTTAGAAACCTGTATCCCAGACCACCATGTAGCTTTGACTCACGACAGCAGTCTAACTTGAAAAATTAACAATGTACGCATTTATCTTCCCCAGGGATGTGATGAGTTTAGGGATCACGTTGGTTGGTCATCAAAAGAAAATCATGAGCAGCATTCAGACTATGAGAGCACAAATGCTACATTTACACGGCACTGGCATCCAAGTGTGATAGACATTTCTCCCTTATGAGGGAGGTGACAGACTGAGAGAACAGCACTGGCCTTCAGTATATATGAAGTGCTGCTAGAAGACACTTGATTTCCTGGGTCCTTCCTGCAGTGAATAGAAGAGCTACAAGAAGCACCTACAGACTTGAACTCCTAAGTGCCACCAGAATTTATGAAAAGGGAATTAGGATCCACCAGTGGTGGCAAGGAAAACAGCAGTGACAATAAACAAAGTACTACCTGAATAAACATACAAACACCTTGAGCTCTCTAACCTCCTTTTTATCTAATAGACTTTTTAAATGTACATAAAAATTTAAAAAAAAAAAAAAGAAAAAAAAGAATATATTTGTCAGATAAAATCATGATATTATTGTTGAATTCAACAAAATATTTTCCTTAAATCTGTGATTTCTGAATCTTTTTTTAATCATTTGTGTTTATTCTTCATAAAGACTTTCTTTTAGTATGATGTTTATATCTTTGGACCTTTTTAGTGCTAATTCTATGACACATTACTACACTGGGTACCTCTGAAGGATTATTTGAGTTCCTAGAGATTCAAGAAGCATGACCAAGAAATGTGTATCTGTCCAAACTTTGGTATCCTTTTGTGCCATTTCCTTTTGTTAAATCAGCACCGTATTGACATGGCTAGCTAATTGGCAGGGAGTCAGGAAAATGCAAGTTGCCAAGAGCTCTGATATTTTTTAAAGAATTTTTTAAGGTTACACATATATTATCTTTTAAAAGAAAAAAGGGAGAAAATGTTTAAAAAAAAAAAAAAAGGAAAAAAGAAAAAAAAAGAAAAAAGAAAAGCAATAATGACCCCTAAGTAGTTCTAGGCACTTTTAGCAAATTGTCTGCAAAATGGTTTTAATGGACTAGAGTTAAAAAGTGAGATATATTCTGAGATGTAGATCTGCAACTGTTAACCTGCTGAGACACTGCATCGAATGGGCAGGTGATTGTAGGAGTGTCTCAGAACTTGGGTGCAGTTCTCCAGTGTTACCTAAACCATTTAACCTGAGCACATCGCATTGGTTGGTTGTTTTGTTGGTTCCTTTTCAATACTCTGCATCAGCAAATCTGAGAGACGTCGCTGGCATATATTTGGTGCGAGTTAAAGCTGTGTGCAGTCCAGCTGTCAGAATAAGGACAGAGATTTTATATGAGAGCTGTAGAGCAAGAGGCAAGGGGCAGTTCAGAATTTTCAGTTTATTTTTTTTTTAGCAAGCTTTTGCTGCTCTGAACTAATAAGTGTTTGCCTGCTTAACACAGACATGGCAGCCGTTCATCAGGAACACAGATGCAAGAGTAGCTGCTCAATGGAATATCTTTTTTTACACCATTTACTTGGATAAGAATTTTTTTTTTTTTAATTGAAATATTTAACTATCATAAGCAATAATGAACAGTGTCTTTACAGATATTACAGGAATGTATATGAACCAGAAATGCTTTAAAAAAAAAAAAAAGAAAGAAAGAAAACAACCCTAATTAAAAATCTGAAAATTGTGAACTACCCCAGCAATGAAATGCTGTACTTCCAAAGAGACTTGGGCTGCTTCTATTGATTTTGATAGAGAAAGATCCCAGGGATCAGTCATAAATTGGTCTTGTTTGATAATGTGGGCATCCACACAAAAAAAATAAAAGGAAAAGAAAAACCCTGTAAATGTTCCTTTGTAAAACTTGTAAATTTTATTTATACTCTCTTGTTTTGTACACACATTTATGTGTAGTGAGCTCTGAACACATTGAAAATGCACTATATTTTTCTATTTTACTTGCAGAGCATCACAAGCAAACATGTATATTCAGTGCTACATAATGTGTTTTCCCACATTTAGGACCAAAGATAGTTATTGGAAACTTAAATGCGTCATTTCTTCCCCTCCTTTTTTTTTTTTTTTCCTTTCTTTCCCCCTTTTTAGATCACTGTACAGTATTATATTTGTCATTCTATTTATTTGTTTCATTAGAAAAAAATCAAGTTTGGTTTTACTAATTTTTTTTTTTTTTTTTTTTGTCCTCCCTGCCTTTGTTAAAGAAAAAAAAAAACAAATCTGTAAAAAAGCTTTTAACTAGCATAATCCCGTTACGTAGACACTTCCATTTGTAATCTTTGTAATAGACTGTAAATATATTTTTGGAACTATAATGCAATGTGCATAGGGGTTATTTTTCAGTGTCCATATATGATTGTTTATACAATTCACAGCACTTTACAGTCATGCTGAGAAGCCTAATTTATTGCCTGGATTTGGGCAGAGTAAGAGAGCAAAGAAAAAAAAAAAAAAAAGGGTGAATATTCTTGTTTCGTACTAGATTGTCATTCGATAGAAATGGAGTTATTTTCATGTATGCAGCTCAAGATGGCTTTTTAACTATTAAAATTAATTATCTAGAAGTGGTGCAGAAGTGAGATGCAGAGCAGACTGCATTGCCCAACGTTGAATTTAGCGCACACAAGCACTCAGCCAAGGCACCTCGAGTAGCCATTGGAACACTCTGAATAAGCATCCATTTTGTTGTTGTTGTAACAAATGCTTAAGTGCCTCACTGCTGGAGTGAGCATCTGTGGACAACTGCACAGGGTGCCTGTCAGTTTTGCTGCTGCTTTAGGCACCCAGCTATGAATTTAGGAGTCTTAAGTTCAGACACCTTCTTCCTTATGAATCTTGGCTATTGTTTCTAAGGGCTTGGCGATTAAAGGTGCCGTGCACCAGTGCTGGTATTTGTGAGAACCCACAAACCCAAAATGCGAGAGAGTTGAGGCCAGACTTCACCTTATAGGACTTGTTCAGTACTCTGAAGCACAGAGGCCTCAAAGCATGTGCGTCGACCTGGGCTCACGCATGTAAAAGTGAGAGCCCTAATCGTATTTCTTCCTTAGTTTCCTTGTTTGATTTAAGCCATCTCTTTTGAATAGTAAATATATTTTAGCATTCATCTATATACCTTGATTGCCTTAATGTTGCCACAGATTTTTACACGTTTGAAAGTGGTAGAGTAGACCCAGAAAGCACAATCGCTATCAATACTCCAATCTTATCTGTCTGTTCAGAACAGTACTGCAATTTAGAGCACATGCATGTAAATGGATTTGGAACTGGTAGAGCAACAACATATCATGTTGGTGCCATTCCCCAGGTTCCAGGAAAACATAGCCTAGGGTAAGAAAAATAAAGTGCCAGAAAAAGCTGGTGGGAGGAACTGAAGAAAAAGTTGGGTCAGAGGGAGACGTAAAGGCTAAATGACAAGACAAAGAGATGATCTCAGTTCTGGCTTGGTTTGGAAAGTGTGCATCATTAAAGGCAGATTGTCAGGCCCTTAGTGAGGCTGATCTTTCCCGACTTTATCCATCTATATGCATCTAAAAGAGAGATGCCTAAGACAAGCAGGATGAATCTCCCTCTGGGAATGCTTATTACCTGTAGAGGGAACCCAGATGATTAGCTTTAAATAGGCATCTAATACCTAGACAGTTAAAGTTAGGTGAGATGATTCCTGCCCTATAGGTCCTTGGCTGCTACAGTTTCCCCCACAAACTGAGTGTTATAGAAAGGCAGCTCCTTCCTTCCTAGTGTGTCCCAGGATGTATTTGAATTGGGCTTTATCACAGAGATGATTTCTTTTTTATTTTGTGTTTTTATTCAGAGATTTGTAACAGATCATCTAAATGCTATTTGTATATGGGTATTAATTCTTGGGGGAAAAAATAACACCAACAAAACACAATTACAATTGATCTGAGGAAGACCTGCCTAGTAAATTACAGTTCTTTCATATTTTAAATAATCAGAAATATTTGCTGACATACTGCTTCAGTCCAGAGGTTATGTGATCAGATATGATAGTTGCTGTTTGCAAAACCGTGTTTATCTAAAGCCTTGTCATGTAAAAATCTCCAGGAGGCAAAGATGCTTAAATGTATCTCAGATTGAATGTTGCCCTTAATATCTCAATTATTGAGCTCTGTCTGTATTATTCTCCATTTAAAATGATTCTTTTTTTTTTTTTTTTAATTTTTTTTTAAGCTGGAGTTATCTGGCATCCACTGAGGGAGTTGGGAAAAAACAAAACAAAACAAAACAAAAAAAGATATTTTAAATTAAATTTGCTTTTCTCCAGTGATAGTAATATGCGGTAAATAGTTTCCACTGTTTTGAATGTTATAAAACCTATTGCTTTAATGTGGGGGATAAAGGGGTTTATTTTTTATTTCGTTGTTGGTATTTTTTTACATTTATTGGTTAGTAGTTGAAATAAAAAAATAATAATAATAATTATTATTTTGTCCTTAACTTTCTAAATAACTCGTATACAACAATTTCGAGAAGGATTTAAATTCCACAACCTTTGAATTACGACTGGGACAAGTCATTCATTAATGCCAAGCAATGCTGAGACATCCAGCCACAAGGGCAGGTTCAGCTGGCACTCTTACCCACTAATGGCATGAAGCTGTCGGTTGGTTTTGTGCAGGAGTTACAGCCAATTCAGCCAAATGGGGGTCATTATACCTTTTAAAAGTATGTGTGTGCCATGTTAGAGCTGTGACATCCTTAACGCGTCACTTCCCTGCATGCAGTTAGAAGATGATATGCTCTTGATATGCCTTTGGGTTTTGGTGGGGGTTTGTTGGTTGGTTGGTTTGTTATGTTTTGAATGAGTCACATTTGGGATGCTTGTGGAAGAGAACAGTTTAAAAAAATTACAATACCAGTTCTTGCCTAACTAATTCTGACAGCAAGTGCTGCAGGAGTATTCAGGCAGTTGGTGCAATGATTTGGTGAGCGACTAGCACAGCAGGATTTCTTCATGTTCAGGATCTGTTAGGGTTGTACTTCTGATGAATTAACTTATGGGTAGAAACAGGTACATTTTTTCCTCCATTAACTTGGAAAGGACTTGTGAATGGTGGATTTGGGATATGAAAGATTACTCACAGTCTTAGCCTCCAACAAATTTCCAGCAAAGTAAGAAATTCTGGGCAGCAACCTACATTTTCTCTCCTGTTCCCTTAAGGGTTGTCAGATGTAGACAACAGTTACTTTTGAACATAGGTCTTCATTGTTTGCATGGTGCAGCCTTCTATGTACTTGTGAATATTATGCACTTCTGTAATCAAATTGTATTGGGCAGGGTTGGGGTATGGAGAAGGAAAAAAAAAGACAAAAAAAACAACACATGAAAACAGAGAAAGAACAACCCAGACCAAGAAATGACCTGTGAAACCCAAAGTATGACTGGGTTCACCATTTTGGTAACCCATACAGGAGTTTGAATAATAAGAATGATTAAGCCATAGGCATAAAATCTGCAATATCCTGACAAAAGAGTAGTGGCTTTATGCAAGCTACCTTTGTGGTAGTTGATCCTCTCTGAATTTGGTTTTCTGAGATTTTTAAGACAATTAAGGCATACATTTGGAGTAGAATCTCTTGAAACAAGCTAATGGAAAAAACTGATGTGTCCATAATATCCATCGTGTTTCTCTGTGCGCTTTCAGCCTGGATGAGGGTTCAGCGGTTTGAAAGTGAGAGGAGTCATGTGGAGTTTATATGCTGTACAGACACGGGTTATGTCCAGTGAGATATGGAAGGTTAAAGGTTTAAAAGGGGAAACCACTCTCTTTTGTGCTCGGTGAAAAGGCAGAAGATGGGAAGGAATAGAAAGCAGGGAAAGAATAGAAAGAAAGGGGTGCGAAGCCTAAGTCGTTGGGCTCTGCAAGACATTGCTGGCAGGGGACTTAAGGAGTGTCAAGATAATTTTTTTTTTGTTTAAGTAAATAAACACTGTTAATAAAATATCCCTAATAATCTAATGGGGAGTTGTTTCAGTACTCCAATTTTTTCCTCAGGCCAGATTGGAATTTGTCAAAGAGACTAAACTGAGACAGATGGGAAAGCAACTGGTAATACACAGCTCATTCAAGCAGACTTAAAAGAGACATGAAAGGAGAATTTTACATGAAAAACCTGAAAATAAAACATGAACTCTTGATGATATTTACTTGCAGAAGGTTTTGGAGTAGTTTTCTTGAAGTCTAGGGTAATGATTGTAGATTTTAGCACCGATACTATACAAATTGGGTGAAATTAATGTCTAATTAGACACATTAAAAAAATAAAAGATCCACGAGTCAATAAATAGTTGATGTCTTGATAGCCTGTGGAAAAAAGAAAAAAAAAAAAGAAAATAAAAAAGATGTGGTACAGCCATGCAAAACTTGTGTAGCCAGCCAAATGAATCTTGGACAAAATAAGACATAATGCTTAGTGCCAGAAGAGCTAAATCAGGAACAGAGCATCTATTCATCCATGGACCAAAGCTTCTGTATCTAATTGAACCAAATAATCAATTGTAGAACTGTGCTGCTAATAATAATTAATACTAGTAATTAAAAAACTACAACTTGGAGATCATTTGAGGAATGATTGTATGGCCAAAACTGTCAAACACACTTGGTGCTTAAGCCTATAGCTATACCCAAAGAGTTGCGTGTGATACTGGTATCGCAGTTCTATGAGTATTTTGAATCATCATAAGGCTGGTGAGACACTGGAACAGATTGCCTAGGGAGGTGCTGGAAGACCCGTGAAATCATAGAATGGTAAGGTTGGAAGGGACGTCAAAGTTCATCTAGTTCCAACCCCCTGCCATAGGCAGGGACCTCTCCCACTAGTACAGGTTACTCAAGGCCTTGAACATCTCCAGGGAGGGAGCAACCACAACCTCCCTGGGCAACCGGAAGTTTTTAAGGCCAGGCTGGATGGGGCTCTGAGCAACCTGATCTAGAGTGAGGTGTCCCTGCCTATGGCAGGGGGGTTGGAGCTAGATGATCCTTGATAATTTTATGATTCTATGACTTATAAGCTGGAGGCATTGTATCCCCTCTTCCATAACAAGGAGTGCTGAAGAGTCTGTAAGGTTCATCAAGTGCGATAGAAATTATTTTCTGATTATTACCTTAGAATTACCAGGATTACATGAGTTTACTTTTTGCATTAGGAAACAAACTTCCTGCTCCAAAGATGTCATCTCAGTAAGAATAAAAGCTACCCCTTAATTTTGCTGGGGCATCCAAATCTGGCATGAAGAGGCAAGACTGAGAAATGATCAGTAGAATGTGTCCCTGTTGATCCGTCATGTTTCATGTGTGTAGCGACATTACTCAGGCAATTTCTTGACTATCATTCAACCTGTTTAACTATGCCAGCTTCCACTGCCTTCCTGAAGGGCTGAATGCCCATTTTTGAGATGTCTGCTGGAAAATATGTTTCAATTTCCTTTCCTCAGGGACCAACTAGCCTATGCCAAGAACGCATGTGTGGTTTAAGAGTAAGCAGGTGCGAGAATCTCAGATTAGTTCTCTCCAGGGTGTTCTTTTCACTCATAATCATAAATTAAATGTCTTCTCCCACTGAAGTTGCATAGAGTGAGTTGCAGGAGAAATCTGATTTGCCCAAAATAAACTAAGTAAAATCATCCAGACGCCTGTAGAAGGCCACTCAGACATGACAGGTTTTAAGTGGCAGTTGGCATTTTGTTCATAAAGTGAAAGAGCTGGATCTATGGGAAGTCTGTGTGTGCAGCTTTCACAGTGTAAAACACTCCACCTACCAAAGTATGGAGCTTTCTGGGTAGCACATATCCCTTGTCATTGTCATTAAAGCTAGACTACAAATCTAAAATCTGTGAGTCCATAAGGATAAACAAATAGAAAAAGGAATTGTGTAACAGAATTAGAACAAGTCTTTACCGTTTGTTGCTTGGTGTTGGCAGCCCTGGTGCTTCCATGTGGGATCAATGGAAGAGTAAGATGGGTTCAAACAACAGAGAAATGAGATTGGGTGTGGTGAGGGGGGGTTTCTGGATGAGAAAGAAGAGGCTGAGGGGATATGCTGGATATGTGGGTGTCTCTGAGCAACCTTTGCATTTCTTTTGCAGGATCTTTGCATTTCACTCCAAGTCTTTCTTATAGTTCTTTTACTTGAGTAGCCCCTTAAGCCTTCCCTTTTACAACTCTATACAAACTAGTGGTGCCTTCTTCCCCAGCAACTGGTGTTTGTATTCTCATAGGCTGCTGGAAAAGAAGAGGGGGTTTGGTTCAAGTCCAGGCCAGGAAGAAATTGGGGCAGCAAGGCTCTGAGAGGGATTCTCAACGAGGAATTTTATTGTTACCATTACTCCAAGTCAGTACTATGAACAAGTGATTGATTGCATTTGTGGAGAGAAAGGCTGCACCTTACTATGTAGCTTCCCTACATGCTCAGCATCAGTTCATCCACTGCCATGAGGGGGAAGTTGGATGGGAAAGAGGGGAAAAAAAAACAAACCAACAACCAAAAAGACAACTTTCAGGCATTTCTTTATAGTGCTTTCCTCAAGAGAAAAAATTTGTTTCAATGCCTACATTACCTGAACTTATGCAAGAACAAATCTTCTCTGATGCTGGCAAAAGTATCCCAGATACATTGTGTGCTATCTGTTGTAAATCTCAACCACAAGCTGCCTCCCTTCCCATGAAACTTGTTACCTAACACTGGGGTGTCTCCCAGATGGTACCTTTCTTGCTGCAGTTAATTGAGTATCACACCAAAGACCCTCTGCAGGAGTCCATGTCTGTTTTCTTATGCAGAGATGCCACTGGTGCTTGAAATGTATTTCCCCAGCCATGAGAGGGGAAACTAATTTTTGCACTGTACTCTTCTGTTTCTTCACAGCTGGTGCTACCCATTAATAGTTACTTAGCAGCACACATGCTTCACTAGGAGCAAAGTGGAGAATGACTGGGAGGAAGGAACAGCCTTCCCAGCAGCATCAATGTCTATCTAGGACCAACAAACTACGGGTCAGAGAGATCACTCCCAAGCATTGAAGGGCAAAAAAGATTAGTTTTGGCCAAAATAAACTGATGGGAAAATAGTGTTTATATGTGGGTGTTGAGGTGTTGCATGTGGAAGAACTGAATAAGTCAGGTTTAACATCTGAACTGCCCAATAGCTCAGATGATACAACCTAATAGGGATATGGTTTAAGTTACACCCAAATCTTTCTATTGGCAGTGCAATCTAAGAGGGACCTGAATGGCAAAGTCCATAAAGACCTGGTAAGGAGGCAATTCCAGGGCAGCAAAGAGGAAAGAGTTACCTTCTATGATTGATATAATTTCCATAATCAATTAATCTATTTCTATGAAATTAATATACCTGCATTAATAAAAATCATATGGAAACAAATGCTTCGCCTGTCTTAATCTGTTTCTGAATTATTTGCTGAAAAAGATTGAAGGTACTTCTTAGAAATATTACCTGCTGTCAGTATAGCGAAGTTTCTCAATGTGGAAAAGCAAAAAAAAAAAAGTAAAGTATATCTTCAAAGCACCTAATAGGACACCTAATATTATTTTAACACCTGTATTTTGAAACAGGATTGTGGAAAGCTGAATTTGTTTGTTTTGGGGATTTTTTTCTCTCTCTTTTTTATTTTTTTAATGATGAATTAAATTCGAAATCCTAGAGGAATGGTTTCTCCCTTTTTTTTTTCCTTCCTATTTTTGTTTTTCTCCCTTTCTTTTAATCATTACTTAAATTTGAAATCCTAGAGGAATGGTTTCTCCCTTTTTTTTTTCTTCCTTTTTTTTTTTGTGTTTCTCCCTTTCTTTTAATCATTACTTAAATTTGAAATCCTAGAGGAATGGTTTCTCCCTTTTTTTTTCTTCCTATTTTTGTTTTTCTCCCTTTCTTCTAATAATTACTTAAATTTGAAATCCTAGAGGAATGGTTTCTCCCCGTTTTTTCCTCCTTTTTTTGTTTTTCTCCCTTTCTTTTAATCATTACTTAAATTTGAAATCCTAGAGGAATGGTTATTATGTGTTTCATAACGATTTTACAAGTGGTTGCATGATACTTAAGATTAAATTTTCAGGTCTAAATGAATGGTGTTTCACTTTAGACATCAGAGAAACAGAAGCTACATATCTTAGCATACAGTTAGGCATCTGCATGTCTGTCATTGACCTGTCACAGCATACCTTTGCAAAACAGGAATATTGTGATTGGCAGTGCTTAGAGCATACATTCTATTGTGTTGTTGCTATCAGGTTTGGGGTTTAAGGCCTTTTGCTGATGGAAACTCTTGTTGGCTGAAGTCAGTAACTATTAGCAAGTGGATAAAGATGTTGTAAATTAGTAGAAGCCATTTACTGAACTTAAGGAGGTACCTCACAGAGGTGATGTCCAGCTGTTACTGAGCTCGCTCTCTCTCCTTGTCTAGTGTAAGAGCCAGAGTAAGCCAACAGATTGACTCCCCTTGTGCTTACTGGCAGCCAAATCATGGTGACTCGTAGCTGAGGGTACACAGCTAATAAGAATGGAACATCTGTTGTCCTTTTACCTCTGCTTCCATGAAGGCTTACCTTAATTTGCTTTTGTGGTCTGATGGGTGGCCCACTTCTTCTCAGAGTAGAAAGAAAGATGTAGAAAGAGTTAAGACTGACTCTAACTCTTTGGGCTGTAGGAAGGTATTACAAGAAGGCCAACATGATGCTTTCAGCCCCTCTGTTAGAAAGACTCTTGTAGGTATTTGTATATTGCCACACATTAAGCTGCAGTTGCTTTCCAGGAAAAAGGTTGCTTGGGCTAAACCTAATCCAAGATTACCTCCAAAATTCCTTCCTATACTGTACAGTCTGTTCCTTTCCCATAGTAGCTTTCACTTCCAGAAATCTCCTCCCTCTTTCTTTGATATTCACATTGAGCCACTTCTCTAGGAATGAAGAGGCTGCTGCTCTGAGTAAAATGGAGTTTTCTTCATGGAGGGGGTTGCCATGTCCCAGAAGTGCTATTATCTTGGTCTGCAGGCACCACTTTGCAAGCTCATTCTGTCATTGCTCAGCTATTAGTTAAACTGCTGGTGATCTCTCTGATCCTTCTTTACTTTTCCTGTTGATAGGATGGATTTAAGCATCTACTTTCAGAGAAGGTTTGGGGCTGTGAATCCTGAAAATAATTTTCTCAGGTCACCTCCAGATCTATACTGCTGGGATGCATGCTGGCATACCCAGGATCCTTTGAGAACTGGAGTCCTATCTTCAGCTCAGCAGGGCTTGTCTTCCAATTTATCTACAGTCTTTAACTGGCCTTCAGTTTCTCCAAATTATTTTAGTTTTCTATCTTTTCTTTTTTTTNTTTTTATTTTCTTTTTTTTTTTTTTTCTTTCCGCCCCCCCCCGGGAAACAGAATTCCTAATTCAGACCTTGAATTGCATTGGATAGCAGGGCAGCCAGTAATGAATCATGATGGTAATCAATAGCTAGGTCACACAGATGCAAGGAAATTAAGTCGATTTGCTATGTGTCACACAGGGATCTCCATCTCCTATTTGTTGATGTTTCATACTTTTTAGTCTGCACCTGGTCTCTGCTCTGGTGGAACCAATCACTTGGCTGTGAGAACCAGGTGCAGTTCAGAGTAAAGTCACATCACAGTCCAGGGTATGTGTACACTATCTCATTAAGCTCTTGATCTAGAAACCTTTGTCCTGGTGCTGACCAAACAAAATCTCAGTAGAGGCAGAATCAATATAAATGTAACCTGAGGTTTTCAGTACCTATGCATCTAAGTGCTGTTTGTGACTAACATTTCCCTTTAACTCTGAAGAAAGTCATGTCAATATTTTTAATAATTCAAAGACTTGCTCGCCTTAAAAAAAGCAAAAAAGACACTATCAGGGTCCAAAAAAAAAATTTTCACAAAAAAATTTTTCCTTTTGGAAAGGGTTTCTCTTCACAGCTCATTACTGCTACATTCTTTTCTCATGCATTCCTTGCATTACTGGGATTCCAAAGGGCAGGTATATTAAAAAAAAAATTAAAAATTAAATTAAAAAAAATATATATATATAAATATTTTTATATATATAATAGAAGTAAGATTTAGCTTAGTTAATGCCTTCCCTTCATATAAAGTAATTCCCTAAGACACTACACAAGAGACAGGAAAAATCCCATTCTGTTCTTCCATCCTCTAGCTTGCCAGGTTCTTTTTTAATCAGCCTCTGCTATTCTGGCTATTAATATTGTCAGGTCCTCTTCTTGCTTTATCATAAAACATCTGCTCCTATTTTGTCCAGTTTGGTGACAGAGATGTATGGCATGTTACGATGTATTAATAACGCTCTTCTCCTGAATTGCTCTCTTCCCTTTGATTCACACTGTTAAATAATCTAATCCATGTGCTGGAATGACAGATACTTCTTTGGAATCAACTGCAAGAATATTGGTTGGTATGGCAGCAGGAGGGGGGACATTCCTCTGCTGGGTTTATTTTTCTTTAGTGTTAGTGTTACATTGGCTTGTCTCGATGTCTGTTGTAATAAATTGCATTTCTCTCATGAGTTTTCAAATCATTTAGTTAAGATATTGCTAACCACGTGTAAAATAATTTCTACTCACTCCTGGCCTACATCCATTAGTCCTAAAGCTGTGTTATCTTAGAGATTTCCTATGACTAGCCTCTCACTAAATGTACAGTAAAATCCACATCTTTTTATTTCCTTTTCTTTCTGGAGCTTTTTTTTTTTTTTTTTTTTTTTTTTTTTTGGCAGCACAAGCAACATAAAGACTGTTTGGGGGTGCCTAATATCATATAATGACTGAGACAAGTCAGTTAAAATGTTTTATAAGATTCTTTAGCGATGCAGAGAGCTTCTGGTGATATCAATTAGGATAAAGGAGGGTCTACTTTATTAGTTTATGTGCAAGAATATAACTGCCATGTGTATGCTTCTTTAATTAAGCAGAGTTTAAATTGAACATACCCATTCCATCCTTTTCCCTGATTTTCCATTTTGAAAAAAGTTATCTATATCTTCTCCCAGTCCTTAATTTTATACCCAAACACCCATCTGGAAAACTGCACCTCACTCTTTAATTTCCCTTATTCCCAATACCTAAATTGTTAAATGCAGCCCTGTGGCTCATTGAGATCCAGCATGAAACACAGCCATGTTTCCTTCATGCCAGAGGTGTTTCCTTGGGAATCTTGGGGTTTATTGATGTTTTCCTAGCTAGCCAATGAGAATTTTCCTAAAGTAGTGGTGTATACATGGCAATGACAATGATAGTGTAATTTGCCTCTATTAACTTCCTGATATCAGGATTCTGCTGCACTGCAAATTTCATATCTGTTGTTATTATTTGTTTGACAGAATCAAAAACATGCCAGGTGCTTTGCAAAACAGAGAACAAGAAAAATCCCTTTCCAGAAGAGATGACAGCCTGAATAAAAATGGCATAATGGCAGGAGACAAAGGAAGCAGAAAGGGGAAGCAAAACAAGAGTTATAACCATAAGATCATGAGATTGGTTTGGAGGCACAGTGAACGCTATGAGGCATTTTTTTAAAGCTCATAAGGACTGTAGTTGGGATTAGAGAATGGAAATGTAGAAAAGAAGCATGGAAAGGAATGGAGAAGAAGGGAGGAACAGACTGGCAACAGGAGGAAGAGTAAACAGAGGTGTATGGGAGAGGCCAGAACACACACCTGACAAACTGAGGATTATAACTAATGCCAAGAGTGAAAGACCACACCTGAAGAGCATGATGATTTCAGGAGGATGGCGAAGCAGGACATGGTGATGCTGCTAGGGAGAGAAGAGCCAGCAAAGCTGCCCTGGAAGCCTGCCCTGGAAGCTCCTCACACTAATATAACCCTGCTTCCCCATCTTCTTTCTAGCTCCCCTCTTAAACACAAAATATGTATACAGAAGAGCAAAGGAGAAGGAGAAGCGCCCAAATCAAATATTTCCAAAGAACCTGCTGGGGAAGAAGTTTAAGCTGGGATAATACAGATTTACTCCTACTGATGCTGCTGCTGGTAGCAAATGGCAGAAAGCATCCTGTTAGCCTTTCTCATGCAGACAAATCAATGGGAGTCTTTGCCACTACTTACAAATAGGTCTTGCTGAGAAGTACTCAGCAAAATTATAATACTTCAGCCAATCCAGGGCATTTTAAAATGTCCTTTCATTCTAGATCAGAAAGAAGCAGAAATTACAACATTTGCAGTCAATGAACAGGAAAGAAAAAAAAGTAGTTGATTGGTTTCTTTGTGAGCTGAAAACAACCATTTCAGCATTAAAGAAAAATACAAGACAAATTTTGCTCACTGAAAAAAGAAATATAATGTTTCATGAAATTTTCTGTTAAAATTGAGAAGCATTTTAATTATGTTGAATTGGAATTTTTGGGGGTTGGAGGTTTGTCTTTTTTTCCCCTCGAAATTGGTGCTGTTTTAAGAAGAAAAGTGAAAAATTGCCATTTTTCAATCTGTCACATTTGAAAATATCCTGATTTCCAAGGTAAGAATGATTCAGGACTAAGAAAGCTGCAGAGTGGCCAGTCTAATCTCTTCCTCACTTCCTTCTCCTCTGCTTTGGTGATCAAACATGTCTTAACGATTAGGCCACAAAGAGCAAAAACAAGTTTCTATGTCTCCCTGAGAAAAGGCATCTTGCCAACTTCTTGAAGACTTACTAACTAGATCTGCTTACAGGAAGCCACTTTTTTTGCTGCAGACTATGTCTCCATTTAAATCTTCCTCACAGCTCTTCCATTTTGCCTGGGAAAGTTTATCAGAAAACATACTGGAAAGGCTCAAATCTTTCTGTCTCCAGTGAAACTGTTTTTAGACATAGCTATAGCCTGGCAGATGTACTGGTCTGACAGTTGAGAGACTGCTGGTGGTTATGGAGCATTCTATTATTCTGGCTTCTATAGACACTTTTTGCTTGATGCTTCTGACTGCAAAGTATTGATGTTTAGGGTACTGTAGGTACTGACCTGTTGTACTTTTTTTTCTTATGAGTTTTAGAGGAAAGCTCTGGATAATTTTTTCTTCCCCTTCAGGATACCACAGCTTTGCATGAGTCATTCATCTTGAATGTACACCAGAGTGATATCAAGTTGGTTGTTGTGACACCTTATCAATATGATGCCCATTTTTAGTCTCTTCTAGGAGTGGAATGATTTAAGTGTTGTCTAGTGGAGACAATGACCTCGTCTAAGAATATCTTGATGACTCTGGATAGGATTCAAATAATTCACCTAGGTGAGATGGAGACAATTGAAAGTCATAGCCCAAGTATTACCAAAAGTCCTTAACTGGTTGGGTTTGTCCCTCATTTGCTTGGAGATTTTAGTAAATGGTGACTTACTGGATTCTCAGTTGGCAGCAATGGCCAAGTTGGGTGTTTCTTTGTTGTTGTTATTTTTTGGCTACTATTCAATCTGAACTTTGCTTAAGTTAATTAATGTCACCTCAGGGTACCATTTTAGCAACGAGGTTTACAGGACCAAATCTGTCAATGTTAGAAACTTAGCTAGTAAAGAATGTACCAAGTATAAAGACTTAACCCAAGGCTCAGCAGCAGGCCCACCTTAGTAACTGCTCTCCACTATTATTGAAATAATACTTCATTTAAATCATATAGCCATGGTATCACCTTAAAAACTCCATGCTGCTTAAATTCCTGTTACAGTTGAATGTAACTCAAAGTATTTTTAATAGTACACATCTCATTAAAGAAAGAAATGTCGTAGTATGTCTCCTAATACTGGATTTTTGTTGCATAATATTTTTACACATTTAAAAGCTCATGAACTCAGTTGCATAAAACTTTTTGCAATAAGTCAGCATACAGCAATATCAAAACTGATCTTGCAGAATTTTGCCTCTGCTTCTAGTATGATAGCAGATATGGAAGATGTGTCTAATTGATTTTTGGCCCTGAGGAAGCTCCTACTGTATGGCGCCTTTGTATCCTCTGCTACCAAAAAAAAAAAAAAAAAAAAAAGCCCAGATAAATCCAGATAAATTCTATTGGGAAAGGTGGCATCACCTCTGAGTACTGCAGTCTGACCTACCTTCTGGGTTCAGACACTGAGCTGGATGTATGACTTGGGAAGGGATTTAAGACCAGCTACCTCAGTAGCCTTGTGATGTTAAAGTCAAAAAAATGGGAGAAAAAAAAACCAAACAAAAAAAACCACCCCGAGGATTTTAATGTATTCTGAGAGTAAAGGACAGCATGGTTATTTTACTTTTTCTTTGGTTGGTTGCTTGCTTGCTTTTGTTTGGTTTTTGCTTGTTTGTTTGTTTAACCCTGCCTCTATTTTTCCTTTGCTATCGTTACAATCGGCTTTTCCAAGCAGACACTTGGGTTGTGCATAGTTGTAATAGCTGCACTGACTAACACAAGAAGTCCACGTAGCCCTGTGTACCTGGCAGGTGTCCTGCCTTGGGAAGGGTACATCTTGTCATAGGACCTCCACTGTACCCTGCAGATTAGGGACACCCTCAGCTGATATCCAGACACCTTCAGGGCTCTGTATCCAATATGTATAGTTCAAATGCTTCCTGAATCAGAGGGTGCACTATGTTTAATAGTCTGAATTTGTCCTAGATCCTGTGAATTTACTTCCTCCTTCTGTCTCTCTTTCTGTCTTGTCCTTCTTTCTTCTGAAATAGAATGACCAGGGCTGCATGAATTATTCAACATAAGAGTGTATGATGTATTTATACAGTGATAATAGCGATACAGTGTATTTATACAGTGATATATATAGATATATATATATGTTTTCTATTTTGTTTACAGTTTCTTTCTTAATCGTCCAAATATCCTGTTTCACATTTTCACTTGATACTGAGTGCTTGACTTGATGTTTCCAGAGAGCTATCTGATACTAAGACCTTTTTTTTTTTTTTTTTTTAATTCTCAAGCAACAGTTAATTTGTAGTACCTGCCTGTGTATGTACAGTTAGGCTTATTTTTCCCATGTGCATTTCTTTCTGCTTTATCAAATTTTACCACCACTTTATTGCCAACGGCATTGAAAATTGTAAAATCATTTTTGCAGTTCCTTACAGGCAGTTTCTGGTTTAACTTTAAAAAAAAAAAAATATCATTTTGTATCAAACTTTCTCATCTGACAGTTCTTAGATATCACGTTTCCCTTTATTACTAATAAAAGTACTTTTGGTTAAATCCTTTGTTTTAATTCATGCCTCGGTCCAGGAATCTTTGCACAACACTTAAATGCCCAGATGCTATAATTCACTTCTGTGTTTTTCAGGATGGGGGAGGGAGGCTTCAAGCTATCGTCATTTATGTCTTATTAATTGGTAAACCTTAAAAGTAGAGTTTAGGCCTTCTTATTGCCTACTGGTTCTGACAGAGTGGTTATACAATCTTCAGAGTGAAAAATTGCTAGGGGCTAGATCCATAAAGTGCATTTAGGAATAGCCTTTAGCCTCTTAGATATCCTGCCTCCTTGCAGAAGCTATAAATCCAGATTAGACACATCCCTCTACACTGAAAGAGGACAGCTGGGTATTTAACAGCAGCCTCCACCGACACCAGCATACTGAGCAGGGAACAGGCTGAATGAACTGCAGAAAGAGACAGATGGGGGAAAATAAAACAAGTGAATGGTGTACTGATATTGGTATATTTTTCAACACTGCCCTACCCATGGGACTACAGGGTGCTGCGAGGTGAGACTTTCAGCATCTCTCTCACAGCAGTTGTACCTCTTGTTTAGCCAACTATTTCCCACAGTGAGGTCTAGTAGTAAACTGCAATGCTGAGCTGACAGACCCTCTCTTTTCTTTCTGTCCCAGTAAATATTGAGCTTCCAGGGTTAGGCAATAACTAAGTGGACTTTGGGGAGCTACCCCAGCAGTGTGATAACCCAGATCTACATATAGCCGCTTCTGTTTCATTGCAGGTCTAAGCTGGGGTCTATCGGTGAAAACAGTGTGAAGAATTCGAAGTCTGACTTAGAAAATCTGTTAAACTTGGTTTTGTAAAAAAGACTCATTTCTGTTTGTCCCACAACTTCACTGAAATGGCATTTTAATCATTCTCCAGAACCTATTCTCTGTCTATATAAGGATTATGCCACGACTCATGTTATTTTATGTGAATACTGAGAGTATGCAGTTGTAGACACATGAGGATACCCTCTGAGTTGTTAGGATTCATAACATACCAGGAATTTTACATAGTGGGGGAAATAAGTGGGTGATAGAAGTGGGTGATGACTGACATTTAGAGTTTTTCAATTAGAGTTGCATCTTGGATATTTGACAGGAGGAATTAAGGGCTTTTAATTTTTTTTTTTTTTTAATCTCCACTTGCCTATATTAAAAAAAACCAAACAAACAACAAAAACAACAGAAGAAAAAAAAACAACAGAAGAAAAAAACAAAAAAAACCTCCCGCCCCCCCCCCAAAAAAAACCAAACAAAAATGTATTGTACTATGGTTATTTTTCTATAGTTATAAAAGTAATTCTTTCAAAAGCTATAGCTATATGGGCTGGCCAGCCACAAAAGAGAAGTAGCTGTCAGAGAAGATTTGTGATGCTCCTAGAGAAAGTGTTATGAATTTCCATACGTTTCATTACAGTGCAGATGCTTGTAAATCTTTCTCTGAATTAGTAGAACCTTGGGAACTAATAAGCCAAAAATTAAGAGACTCCACAAACTACCAAATGAAACTGCCATGCAATGTTTTAAAAATGAATAAGCCCTGAATGATTTTTTTTCCCCACTCTGTTTCTACCATCTATGTCTAAGTATCTGTATTAATATAGGCTGTTTCCCACATTTATCACCAAATTCTTACTTTCTCAGTTTGTTTGACGTATGTGCTGGACCAGCCTCTCCACTGCTACAGCATTTTTTGGTCTTGCTTGATTTTATTTGGTTCTATTATTTAATTGAGAGATATTTATTGAGTAACAATGGCAGGCAGCAATAAAATAAAATAGACTGGACAGAAATCTGGGATTAGAGGAAAATTCATAACAAATCCCAGGTCAGATAGTATTTTCTGGTATGTAATGGGCTGTTTTCTATATACAATGGCTAAATGGCAAAGAAATAACAGTAAAGATGTTTCTGGGAGATCTGCTACAGTCAGGAACACAAAGCAAGGAACTGGTAGAAAGGCTGCAACTTTAAACATGGTTTAAAAAGTTCTAAGTAATAACTTTAAGTTGATTAACTTCTTTTTGCCAGTTCTGTAGTTGTCTATTCACACAGGTCCTTTAAGAAGTCTCACTCCTTGTTCACAGCCCATCTTACTGGACCTTTCTAGTTATTCTCTTTCTGTGTAGACTGGGGTCAGAGTCTGGACATGCACACTTTTTTTTTAGTGCATTCTCTAGCCCTTCATTTACATTCCCTTGGACTTGTTCTCGCATCATTTAATTTGTTTGTCTCATGCTAATGTGGAAGATAACGCTAATATTATTGAAAGATGGGTGTGGTTCAACTTTTTGCTCTAATCCAAACCCTCAGACTTTAGCAATTGAAAGATTATTGATTCTTTGGAGGGAATAAAAATATAAAATAAATAAAATCATCTTTTTAAGCCCTGTAAAAGCAACTTTTTTTTTCCTGTAAAAACTTTACTTTAAGCATCCCAAAAGTTTGGAAACTCAGTGTCTGACTTTTTCAGCATCGATGCTCAAATCTCTGAAACTACAGAAATTCTGAGTTTATTACAAACCCCAGAAATATTAAAAAAAAAGATGCTTTAAAATAAAAGGTACAGCCCAAGAGCCTTGATTTATTTGATGGTCAAGCTCACTCTTATAAATGTACACAGAGATGTCTGCACTTTTGCAGAACAGAATTACAGAATCATAGAATTGTTTAGATTGGAAGAGGTGTTTAAGATCATCATATCCAACCATTAACCTAACACTGCCAAATGCACCACCAAGCCATGTCTCTCAGCACCACATCTACAGCTTCTAAATAACTCCAGGGCTAGGTACTCAGAGAACAACTAATCTTGTTATGAAAGACTGAGTAGAGATGGCATTAAGCATCAGCCTTTTCCTCATCCTTTGTCACTCATCCAGTTCCATGGGCAGCCTGTTCCAATGGTTCATACCCCTTTCAGTGAAGAAATTTTTCTTAGTGTCCAATCTAAACCTAGTTGGGAGCAACTTGAGGCTATTCCTTCTAGTCTTATCATTTGCTACCTGGGAATATGGATCAGCACCCACTTTGATACAGTCTCCTTTCAAGTAGTTGTAGAGAGTGAGAAGGTCTTTCTTGAGCATCCTTTTCTCCAAGCTAAATAATCCCAGTTCCCTCAGCTGCTCCTCGTAAGATGTTTTCTCCAGACCCTTTGCCAGCTTCATTGCTGTTCTTTGGACGTATTCAGCACCTCAATATCTTGCAGTGAGAGGCTCAAATCTGCACACAGTATCAGAGATGCAGTCTCACAGTCTCATCAGTGCCAAGTAGAGGGGGACAATCAGTTCTGTGTTCCTGCTGGCCTCATAATTTCTGGTAAAAGCCAGGACCTGAGCACACTGTTACCTTGTGTTCAGCCAGCTGTCAGTCAACACCCTCAGGTCTTTCTCCAGTAGGTAGCTTTCCAGCCTCTCTTCCCCTAGCCAATAGCATTGCATGGAATTGTTGTGACTCAAGCACAGGACTTGGCACTTGTACTTGCTGAATCTCATAACATCAGCTGCAGCCCATCGGTCCAGGCTGTTCAGAACTCTCTGTGGAGCCTCCTAATCCCCCAACAGACCAACACTCCTTCCCAGTTTAGTGTCATCTGCATCAAACTTACTGAGAGTGTACTTCATCCCCTTCTCCAGATCACTGGCAAAGATATTAAACAGAAAGGGTCCCAACACTGAGCCCTGGGGAACACCATTTGTGACCAGCCACCAACTGGATACAGCTCTGTCCACCACAACTCTTTAAGTCTGGCCAGCCAGCCAGTTTTTCATCCAGCAAGGGTATGCCCATCCAAGCCTTGTGCAGCCAGTTTCTCCAGGAGAGTGCCGAGCATCAAATACTTTACCAAAGTCCAAGCAGATAACACACACAGCCTTTCCCTTTAGTACTGAGCAGGTCAACTTTTCATAAAAGATCATGTTTGTCAGGCAGGTCCTGCCCTTCATAAACCCATGGTGACAGGGCCTGATCACCTGGCTGTTTTCTACATGTTGCATGATGGCACTCGAGGCTCCGTGACCTTCCCTGTCACTGAGGTCTGTAGCCCCCCCAGATCCTCTTTCTGACTCTTCTTGTAGATGGGTACCACACGTGCCAATCTCCGTTCAGCTGGGACCAATCTAGTTAGGTAAGACTGCTGAGAAACAATTTTAAGTGGCCTGGTGAGCACTTCTGCCAGCTTCCTCAGTACTCTTGGGTGGATTTCATTTGGCCCCATAGACTTGTGTGTATCTAAGTGATGCAGCAGGTCACTGACCATTCCCTCTTGGCTTCATTCTTCTTCCTGTCCCTGTCTTTCAGCTCAGGGGGCTAGGTACTCAGAGAACAACTAATCTTATTATGAAAGACTTAGTAGAGATGACATTAAGCATCAGCCTTTTCCTCATCCTTTGTCATTGTGTTTTCCAATAAAGGATAGAGATTCTCTTTAACTCTTTTTCTGTTGCAGATGCATTTTATAGAAACATTTTTTTCATTGTCTTTTGCAGCAGTAGCCAGATTAAGCTCTACTTGGGCTTTGGCCCTTCTAATTTTCTTCCTGTGGAGCCTGCCTCTTCTTCCATAGGCCATAAACTTCACTACTTTCCTGAGTTCCAGTCAAAGCTCTCTATTCAGCCAGATGATGCTGCTCATCTTTCAGCTCATGATGACAGCCTGCACCATAAAGATTTTCTTCTTGAAGAATGCTCAGCCTTCCTGGGCTCTTTTGTGCTTCAGAATTGCTTCCCAATGCACTCTGTCAAACAGGGTCATAAACAGGTCAAAGGCTACCTTCCAGAAATCCAAGGCAGCAGTTTTGCTGACACACCTCTTTACTTTGATGATTGGCAACTCTATCATTACAGGATTACTGTGCCCAAGATGGCCTCCAGCTGGTACACCACCCACAAGTCCTTCTCTAGTGATAAACAACAGGTCCAGTGGGTCACCTCATGTAGTTGGCTCACTCACCAGCTGCGCCACAAAGTTAATCTTCCACGCATACCAGGGACATCTTAGACCAGTTTTTGTCTGCTGTGTTGTGTTTCCAGGAGGCATGTTGTTAAGTTAAAGTCTCCCATGAGAGCAGCAGGTAATGATTAGCTGCCTATGGAGTAATTCCTCTGCCTCCTAATCCTGGTTGGGTGGTCTATAACGGGCTCCTACCTATCTGCCTTGTTTGCCTTCCTCCTGATTCTTACCCATAAACATACAATCTTTAAGCTCTAGACAGTCAAAACCACTCCTTGACAGATCAGGCCCCCACCACAGAATCATAGAATAATAAGGTTGGAAGGGACCTCAAGGATCATCTAGTTCCAACCCCCTGCCATAGGCAGGGACACCTCCCACTAGAACAGGTCACTCAAGGACGCATCCAACCTGGCCTTCAACACC
>VWZE01013881.1:85064-109170 GCA_013396675.1 Eubucco bourcierii | reverse complement strand
AATGAAAGAAAAGGGAAAGGGAAAAGGAAAGGGAAAAGGAAAGGAAAAAAGGAAAGGGAAAAAGGAAAGGAAATAAAATGAAAGGAAAAAAGGAAAGGAAAAGGATAGGGAAAAGGAAAGGGAAAAGGAAAGGAAAAAAAAAGGAAAGGAAAAAAAGGAAAGGGAAAAAAGGAAAGAAAAAAGGAAAGGAAAAAATGGAAAGGAAAAGGAAAGGAAAAAAAAGGAAAGAAAAAAAGGCAAGAAAAAAGGAAAGTAAAAAAAGGAAAGGAAATAAAAGGAAAGAAAAAAAGAAAAGAAATAAAGAAAAAAAGGAAAGAAAAAAGGAAAGGAAAAAAGGAAAGGGAAAAAAAGGAAAGGAAAAAAAAGGAAAGAAAAAGGGAAAGGAAAAAAGGAAAGGGAAACAAAGGAAAGGGGGAAAAAGGAAAGGGAAAAAAAGGAAAGGAAATAAAAGGAAAGGAAAAAGGAAAGGAAAAAGGAAAGGAAATAGTGATACTTTGACCATTTAAAGTATCACAGTAGAATTAAATATCATCAAAATAAAGAGATACAGATGAGTAGCAGAATGGTTGATTTTTTTATAGTTACATGATTAGATTCATTCAGTGCCACTGATCTCTTCAGATACATGTGTAGGTCTATTGATCACAGATCTGCCTCACTGTTATACTAACAGATGCACAGTTATTAATATTGGAAAGAATCCACATCCCCTTTTCAAAAAGATCAGAGAAGCCAATTAAGGATGATGCAGCATCTTGTATGGAGGAATTGCTCTGCCCTCCTTGTAAATGGTCAAAAAATATGCCAGAACCTGTGAAAAAATGTCAAGAAAAAAAAATAATTATGCCACACATCATAATCTTTTCATTCTTCTCTGCCATTTTAAGCCAAATCTTTCTGAGATTACATGCTCAGTGTAGCAAATGCAGCTCTGCAAATGCATGACACCTGCTTACTTTTCTCCCTCCCTTCTCAAACTTCTCATTTACCAACCTATGTTAAGTGCTCCAGTGGGTTGACATAGCAAAACAAACACCAACAAATGCTCTTTACAAAAGCACTAATAGCTCAATACGATGAGCCAAGGTTATTAAACCGCATCCTAAGTGGTGTCTGGGCTGTTTGGAAATATAAATAAATAATGAGGGAAACGCAGGAAAACTGTGCTCAGAGGAGATTAGTACTCAGATTGTTGGGGTTCAGCTAGTGCCAGAGCCTATGTGGTGTACAAAACATACCATTTGTATATTCCTTTTGCAAGATGAAATCTCAGATCTGGTAACAGAATTAACGCTGGTGAAGAACAGCGAAATGTTGTACTTCATAAATAAACAATATCAAAGATCATAGCAAGTTTCTTGGTTGTTTTTGAGATTTTGGCCTAGCCTATTCAGATGGGTCATCTTTGTTAAAACTGTTTTCATGTATGATTCAAATACTTCCTTGAAGAGGGATCTAGGAGTCCTGGTGGATAACAAATCATCCATGGGACTGCAATGTGCCCTTGTGGCCAAGAAGGCCAATGAAATCCTGGGGTATATTAAGACGAGTGTGTCCAACAGATCAAGGGAGGTTCTCCTCCTCTACTCTGCCCTGGTGAGACCTCATCTTAAGTACTGCATTCAGTCTTGGGCTCCCTAGTTTAAGAAGGACAGGGATCTGCTGGAGAAGGTCCAACAGAGGGCTATGAGGATGATGAGGGGACTGGAGCACTGAGTTAGGAGGAGAGGCTGAGGGACCTGGGGCTGCTTAGTCTGGAGAAGAGAAGACTGAGAGGGGATTTTATAAATGTTTATAAATACATTTATAAAATGTATAAATGTATTTATAAACATAAAATGGCTGGGGGTCAGGAGAGAGGGGACAGGCTCTGCTCACCTGCTCCCTGTGATAGGACAAGGATCAATGGATGTAAGCTGCAGCACAGGAAGTTCCACCTCAACACAAGGGGAAACTTCTTTACTGTAAGGGTCACAGAGCACTGGCACAGAGACCCCAGAGAGGTTGTGGAGTCTCCTTCTCTGGAGACTTTCAAGGCCTGTCTGGATGTGTGACCTGAGCTAGATTGTATGGTCCTGCTCTGCCAGGGGGGTTGGACTGAATGATCTATTTGGATCCTTTCCAACCTCTAACATCCTGTGATCCTGTGATCCTTCAGATGCTTAAATGACAAAACATTTCATTGGCAACAGAATTACTAGATTTCCACTGAGCAAACAACAAAATCCCTTATGAAAGGACCATAAGGCATGTTTTTACCATAATTTTGGTCATTTAAATATTGGAGATATTCACTTTTTTTTTTTTTTTTCTTTCTTATTTTTCCCCTCTGATAACTAGGACAAATCTTTAAAATATGGAGGTAAGTGATTTCTCGGACTTCCAAAGATCTGGGGATGCTCTTCCCATGAACGTCCTCTTTCTCTGTAAGGTATTTGAAGGACCTTACTCCTCCTTCCTGAAAGGGTAAGGATTTCAAATAATTTATCATGTGCTACAAGGTCAAAGAGACATTACACACATCATTCCCACGACACAACTGCTATAGTAACATTTTTAGAATGACAGCAGTGCCCTACATTGCTTTTTCAATGACTGAGCTTATGAAATTCCTTGGGGTGATCAATGACATTGGTATGGTAGAGGCTTTAAGACATCTGGAGGTGTATTTGAGGAGGTAAGTAGATGAAGTGTAGCGCCTACAAGGCTGAAGTGCCCAAAGTGGGGAGGTAAAAGTAGGATGGCAAAGGTTTAACCACAACACTGGAGATCAGGATTGTTGTCGGAGAGGACAGAAGAATTGCAGACAACACAAGACAAATTAGGGATTGGCTTCTTTATTTTATTTGAAGTCTTCATTTGCCTAAGGATGATAATACTAACTTTAAGTCACAATAACCTGAAAAACAAATAAGTGGGAGAGGAATGAGAGACTGTGGCTGCAGAAGATATTGGGTACAGACGCTGCCTCCGAAGTGCTTGTAGCAACACTCAGCCCTGAAAAGGATGGTAAGTGATTTTTACCCAGATAGTTCATGTTCCTAATTCATCTGATTTACTTAGCTCAAAAGATTATATATTCTCACAGCAGTTTGGTTTGTTTTGCTAGGAAGTAGCAGGAAAATAGAAAGAAGTAAAGCAGGGGGAGCATGTAAGGCGAGATTGATTTTGGAGTCTGTAACGACGAGTTTATCGATTCTGACTCATGAAGTATGAAGTTATAGATTTCTGTGATGTTACAAAGCCAGCTAAAACAGCTACATAATGTCACACACTGCTCAAGTATTGGTCAATTAGATTCTTGCTTTATATCTCTTGACTGTTTATGATACATTGTAGACATGATTTAACAGCTGGATCAACAACCTAGCTTTTCTTTTTCAGTAGAAAACAACATTGTGTGCTCTGCAAAAACAGGGACAAAAGAGCTATGTGATTCTCCCAAAGACAGGATTTTAATACCAGAATTAAGAAGAGAGATGTTAGCACTTTCACATTTTAAACACTTTCAGTTAAATGTAAATCAGCCCCTACTGAATAAATGTGTTGTTTTAATATAAATAAAATTAAGAAATGTACTGTTATTCATTATGTTCTGCATGGGCCAGCAATGTGCCCTTGTGGCCATGAGAGCCAATGGCATCCTGGGCTTCATCAAGAAAAGTGTGGCCAGCAGATCTAGGGAGGTTCTTCTTCCCCTCTACTCTGCCCTGCTGAGACCGCACCTGGAATACTGTATCCAGTTTTGGAATCCTCAATTCAAGAGGGACAGAGACTTGCTGGGAAGAGTCCAACAGAGAGCCATGAGGATGATTAGAGGACTTGAGCATCTCCGCTGTGAAGAGATACTGAGAAACCTGGGGCTGTTGTCTGGAGAAGACTGAGAGAAGATCTCGTCAATGTCTACAAACATCTGAGGGGTGGGTGTCAAGTCGCTGAGGTCAATCTCTTTTTGGTGGTCAGCAGCAATAAGACAAGGAGCAATGGATACAAACTGGAACACAGAAGGTTTCACCTCAACATGAGGAGAAACTTCTTTACAGTGAGGGTAATGTAGCACTGGAACAGGCTACCCAGAGAGGTCGTGGAGTTTCCTTCTTGGAAGAATTTCAAAACCCACCTGGATGCATTCCTGTGCCAACTCCCCTAGGGGATCCTGCCTTGGCAAAGAGGTTGGATTCAATGATCTCTGGAAGTCCCTCCCAACCTCTAAAGGTCTGTGATTCTTGTACATACCAGTGATTTTCCTGGGAAGAGTGAATCCCAGGTGTTTGACAGTGTGTCAGCTAGTGTGAGTCATGCCATAACCAGATTAGTAAGAAATAAGTTCAAACAAAACTCAGAAAGCCCTTATGGTGGAAACAAAAGTGCTATAGGTGGTGTTTAGTCTTCCAGAAGTCTTTAGGTTAAGCACCATAGTGACAGATTTCTGGGAAAAAGGTCTTTCTGCTTGGCTTACCTACTGGTGTTAGAGTCAGTAGAGAGAAGCAGAGCGGTATTTAAGTCAAAGAAGTTGTTTACTGTTTCCTTAATGTAGATTTCAAATGTTTGCCTTTTTCATTGACACTAGAGCTGGGCAAGTATGCAAATACTAACCAAGATGGATCAAAATTCTCATTCTTAATTTGGCTTGGGGTGCAATAGCATCTATTATGCTTATATTTGACACTTCTAGAAGGTGTTATGCATGCAGCTATTTACTATTTCTGTTACTATCTTTATAAGTGTAAGAAAATTGTTTCAAAAGCAAATATTTTTATCTTAAAAGAGACATCTTTTTTTACTGTCTTTATCTAAAACAAAAATAGTGCCATTAGAAGAGCATATGGTACCACAAACATGAAGGAATGAGTCTTTGCAAGGCCTTTAAGAAATCAATATCCATGATTGAGCACCAACGTGCATCTGTACCATGTTCAGCTTGCTAACACGAATCTGTCTAATGTGACCAGAATAGCAACCATCAATATGTAAACGCCTTTTACAGTTGGACAAAAGTTACTTATTTCTCCTACTAATATAAAGTTCCATGTATTTCCATTTCTAAAAATCCCTGTTGTAGCACTGCTATCCTAGCCCTGTGCATGCACAGATGCAGACACACACAGTCCTCTAGATGCAAAACCCTTAAGGAAGCATTTTAAATACAGAGAAATGCAAAACCGAAATAAAACTTTTACTGTCACTCTTATTTCTGGGTTGAGCTTGAAGACATGAAGAGGTTACAATTACTTAATTGGTGTCCCTGTCTGATGGATTTAAGGTTTGCATTAATCTCCAAATTTCAGGAACAATCATAGAATCATAGAATGGTAAGGTTGGAAGGGACCTCAAGGATCATCTAGTTCCAACCCCCTGCCATAGGCAGGGACACCTCCCACTAGTACAGTTCACTCAAGGCCTCATCCATCCTGGTCTTGAACACCTCCAGGGAGGGAGCAGCCACAACCTCCCTGGGCAAACTGTGCCACTGTCTCACCACCCTCACTGGAAAGAACTTCCTCCTTACATCCAGTCTAGATCTCCCCTCTGCCACTTTAAACCCCTTGCCCCTTGTCCTGTAATTACAAGACCTTGTAAATAGTCCCTCGCCAGTCTTTCTGTAGGCCCCCTTCAGATACTGGAAGGCTACTATCGGGTCTCCTGGAAGCCTTCTCTTCTCCAGGCTGCAAAGCCCCAACTCTCTCAGCCTCTCCTCATAGGAGAGCTGCTGCAGCCCTCTGGTCATCTTCACGGCCTCCTCTGGACCTGCTCCAACAGTTCCATGTCCTTCCTGTGCTGGGGTCTCCAGAACTGCACACAGTACTCCAGATGGTGTAATCATGGAAAATTTCCTGATGAATCAGTCTAGCTGTCTCCAGGAGGACCTGCTTAGGATGTAGAAGGCCTTCTATATCCAGATTTCTTTCTTGCAACAGCTAGACCATGTAAAGTGATTGTGTATCATGGCCAGAACATGCATCATGAGCTCAGATGCATTTGTGGGTCCTGCAGTTCGGAGATGGCCCAGATATCATTCTTTGCAGGTGCTGCATCTGCTCTGTTTATGGTCTAGCAGAATAAGGGAAATGAAACTCCATTGCAAGGAAATGAAACTCCAGAAGTAGCAATCAGTATAATTACATTCAAGCTACTGCTTGACATGCAGGTGATAAGAAAATCAGTTTTGTTTACAAATACATTCCAAAAGTATTTCACTCAGCTGTGTGAACTCCATAGCTCTCAAAGTGAAACTATCCATGCAAATTGCTCTCTGTTCAAATAGATTTATGTGATGATTCATAAACATACAAACAGATTTACTAAGCCAGTGCAATCCCCCTTTTTAGGCTAAAAATAATGAGTATTTCCCAATAGGGTTTCTCACAATAATAAAGTGAAGAAATGCTAAGGTTTTGTAAAGCAATCACGAGTCATTGGATTGACTAATTTGGAACAACAGGTCTTAATTCAGATATAACAGAGCAAGTGGAACACATGAATAAATCCACAATCTCCAAACACATATTTTTCAAACGAAATCTGGTGAGACACCTGTCTAATTTCCTTCAATTCATTTCAAGACTATATGGATTAGAATGTATTAACTCCTATCTCTGTCTTATGCTTGCTTTGTTAGACTTCAGTGGTCTTGAGCTGAAAGTATCTCCTTCTGTAAAGTGTCCTTTCAAACTGATCAAAAAACCCAAATCAATCAACCAACTAACCAGCCAATCAAAAAAAAAGACTTACTTTATAAATATTATTCACTCAATTCTTCAGTTAACAGATTAAAGGTCCCTCTTGTTTATCATTGCCATCTGATGAACAAATGTACTAGAGATGTAAATCATAGAATTGTAAGGTTGGAAGGGACCTCAAGGATCATCTAGTTCCAACCCCCAAAGTGTCCTTTCAAACTGATCAAAAAACCCAAACCAACCAACTAACTAACCAACAAGCCAAACAAAAAAAAATACTTACTTTGTAAGTAAATATTATTCACTCAATTCTTCAGTTAACAGATTTGAGGTCCCTCTTGTTTTTCACTACCATCTGATAACCAAATGTACTGGAGAGCTGGGCAAAGAGGAATCTAATGAGATTCAGCAAGGATAAGTGAGGAGTCTTGCAGCTGGGAAGGAGCAATAAACTGCATCAATACAGGCTGGGAGGTGATCTGCTAGAGACCATCCTTGTGGAGAAGGACCTGGGATCCCTGGTGGCCAACAAGCTGTCCCTGGAACAGTAATGTGCCCTTGTGGATAGGAAGGCCAATGGGATCCTAGGGTGCATTAACAAGAGTGTGCCCAGCAGATCAAGGGATGTTCTCCTCCCTCTATACTCTGCCCTGGTTATGCCCCACTGGAACTACTACATCCAGTTCTAAGACTCCAAATTCAAGAGAGACAGAGCTCTACTTGAAAGAGTCCAGTGGAGGGCTACAAGAATGGTTAAGGGACTGGAACACTGCCTGATGAGGAAAGTCTGAGAGAACTGGGGCTGTTTAGTCTGGAGAGCAGAAGATTGTGATGAAGGGATCTAATCAATGTTTATAAATATCTGAGGGCTGAGTGTTGAGAAGAAAGGGACAGGAACAGCCTCTGCTCACTTGTGCCCTGTGATAGGATAAGGGGCAATGGATGTAACCTACAGCATAGGAAGTTCCATCTCAACATGAAGAACTTCTTTACTGTAAGGGTCATGGAGCACTGGAATAGGTTCCACAGAGAGGTTGTGGAGTTTCCTTCTCTGCAGACTTTCAAGCCATGTCTGGATGTGCTCTTGTGTGACCTGTACTAGATTATGGTCCTGCTCTGGAAGGGAGGTTGGACTCAATGATTTGCAGAGGTTCCTGCCAACCTCTAACATCCTGTGATCATGTGAAATGTACATGGTGATCTAATAAAATAATTATTTGCATATAACTGTCATGTAGAAGTAAAGTAAGAACAACACTTACATCAAGTCCCACAAAATAAAATTTGCTGTTGAACTTGTCTCTATCTGTTGACTACAACATAGACTAACACAAATGAAGAGATGTCTGAAAGAGAAGAAAAGAAGAGCGAAGGTAAACACAGGAAATGTTTGGATGGCAAATATTTTATTGAAAGTGGGATTTTTTCATAATTAAGATAATTCTCTGGAGGTGGGTTAGGTAAGCCAGGTAAAAATACATGTATCCAATGAAGTATTTTTTAATTTTTCAAAAATAAAAAGATACTTTTTTTGCTATTTCTGTAATCTAACTAATATGGATCTTCTTGTTTCTTCCATTAAATCATGATAATCAAAGCAGTTATAAAAAACATTTTGGAAAAAAACAGTTCCAGGAACACGTAGGAAATTTGACACTAATTTGTTAGTTCCCTCCAAAATCTCTCTGATCACAATCCCTCAGTTTCAGTAGGATCTGAAGTCAAGGTGAAAACCCGGAGAAACAGACGAGCAGTCAGGATCAAATTCTTTTTTCCCACTGACTTCTATATACCATTCCTGTCACTGGTTCTAGTGATATGTGATGATAATGTGGCAAAGTTGAGGGAATTGCCATGCATTACTGACTCATTTACTGCTATTGCAATTCCAAACCATATAGATTCCATCATTACCTACGTTACTCTTTCCTGCTGGACCTGTCAGGCCTTGCATGAGGTCAGGTTACTTTATGGAGTGGAAGAGCAATCACAGCAATATTTTGTCGCCCCTTTTCTTTAGCCAAAACAACTGACCCAACTCAAGCAGGAGTATAGGTATTTGCTGTTGAGCATTACCAGTAATAAGTTATTAACTCCTAGGATGTAAAAGAAAGAATTGGGTCTATGACATACAATGTCTTCTGTGGTTGTAGTGGGAGTGGGCACAGTTCATTCAGAGGTTAAACTCCAGCTCTTTGTAGCTTTGTATGGAGAGCAACCAGGCAGAGAGGGACCTGGGGGTACTGGTTGACAGCCAATTGAACATGATCCAGCAGTGTGCCCAGGTGGCCAAGAAGGCCAATGGCATCCTGGCTTGTATCAGAAATAGTGTGGCCAGCAGGACCAGGAAAGTCATTCTTCTCATGTACTCGACGCTGGTCAGACCACATCTTGAGTACTGTGTGCAGTTCTGGGGCCCTCAATTTAAGAAAGATGTTGAGGTGCTTGAACATGTCCAGAGAAGGGCACCAAGGCTGTGAGTGGGCTGGAGCACAGCCCTGTGAAGAGAGGATAAGGGAGCTGGGGGTGTGTAGCCTGGAGAAGAGGAGGCTCAGGGCAGACCTCCTTGCTCTCTACAACTACCTGAAAGGAGGTTGTAGCCAGGTGGGGTTGGTCTCTTCTCCCAGGTAACAAATAACTGGACAAGAGGACACAGTCTCAAGCTGTGCCAGGGCAGGTTTAGGCTGGATGTTAGGAAGAAGTTCTTCATGGAAAGAGTGATTCACCATTGGAATGGGCTGCCTGGGGAGGCAGTGGACTCCCCATCCCTGGAGGTGTTTAAAAGGAGACTGAATGAAGCACTTAGTGCCATGGTTTAGTTAATTAGAAGGCTTAGGTGATAGGCTGAATTTGATGATCTCGAAGGTTAAATCTGTGATTCTGAGATCTCATCAGATTCATGGAATTCTTTAGGTTGGAAGGGACCTCATGTTGCTTACCATCAACATCAACCACAGCTATAATCTTTGAAGCAGAAAAAAAGAATTTTTTTTTTTTAAACATCTCAGTAAGTTAAATAAATGTCAGAGATCAGACCCGCAGCTTGTGTAAATCAGCTCCACTCCATTGATTTTAGCTCAGCTGAGAATCTGGCCCATTAATTTTTAAGTCAAACAACATAATCTGATTTGCATGAAGTGTTACATGCAAGAATGAACTGGGAAACATGGCGTGGGATCCCTATATTCAGCTTTTTAATTACTTTTCCATAATTCTACGAGGCAGAGATTATTATATTCAGAGGACAATGTTTGATCCTATTTGGTTAATTTGAATTACATTTAAAAGTTCCAGTGGGAGGGTTTTGAATAAGAATGTCTGACACCACAACTGTGTTTACACCAACGCTGGTAAAAACATTCAAGATATATAAGGCAAAAAATAAACAAACCCTGTTTAAAAATCAAAATACTTCTCAGCATCAAGCTGCACACACATATATTTACTGATTTTCTTTATACAACACTTAGGAGTTGAAATAAAAACCTATCTCCAAATTACATAAGGGAGAACTCAAGAGAGGCGAAATGAGATTTCCACTGCTGCAACAAAGTAATTTTCATGCAAGTATGGAACTTGGGAGTTTTTGGCTATTAGATGTTCTGCCCCTCTTCTAATTAACTGGAGGCTGGAGGATTTTTTTTTTTTTCAGTCAGCAAAAGAGAACAAAAAAAACCTAAAAAAACCAACCACCCAACCAAACATTTCCCACATTCTTTCACGTCCTCAGCACTTCTGCGTTGCTCTCTCTACACATCTCCGTACCTCATTTTCTGGGTGATTCCTCTTCCACCTCTGCATCCCATTCTACTGCATGCCAAACATGGTTGCTTATGATGCATAATCAAAACTGAATTGTTTCCTCTCTACACACACAGAGCAACAAAAATAAGACTGTGTAAGGACTGATAGAATTATATCATTGTCGAATCCTCAGGGTTGGAATTTATATATATTTGTAAATGTTTAAGTCTTCTTCAGATGGTACTTGCCTGTTATGGAGGAGTAATTAATTGATGCGAGATCTGGTTTTCAAAGATTAATATTGTTTATTAATATTCAATATTCAGGACTCTCACCACTCTGACCACTAATTTTAATAATAATCAGTTCTTCACGTGGTCATGGAAATTTTATACAGGTAATAAGAGGATGTAGAAATAACTAGTATTAATATATAACATTAATGGAACTCGATTGAACTGGAAGAGAAGGTTGTGGCACTTAGGGTACCTCTTGCGGTCAGTACTCCACGTGCTCAATAGATGGACTCAAGGAGCACCTTTCTGCTTATGGCAGAAGGTAATGATGAATTCCAAGAGGCTTTAAATATCTACTCACAAAATTTTCTCCCGACCGACAGGGTTGGCTACAGCTTCAGACAGTATCCAAATGCTTTCAGGGAATTCTGTTACTGTCTTGTCAACTGCTGAGGCAAAAGGAGGCAGACAATCTCTGACCTGGTCCTGTTCTCTGTTTATCTCCAGGACTTCCAGTCTTGGCAGGAGGCTTTCAGGTGCAGGCAGGATGTGATGCCGTGTGCAGTCTCAGCAGGGTGTCACACTGGCTATGCAGGCCAATTGTGTGGAGGCATTTAGAGCCTGTTCCTGGTAAACTGGATGCTGGCAGTTTCCAGGCAGTTCAGGATATAATAAGGCAGTAGCAGCAGTAGGCAAGCATAGATACAACAGCAGAGAGCACAGTTACAACCATTGTGTCACCTGCTCATCTTTTATCCGTATAGTCTGAGACTAATGGGCCTTTGGACACAGAATAGCCAATCAGAATGGCAGTTAGCCAAGCTTGACCATATTAGGTGAAGTCATAGGCTTGCTTTACCCTTTTTAGGCCAGAAAACAGGCCTGGCACAATGCATACATAAGCTGAATGTGTGTATCTTGTTTACCACAGGATGCAGATAGCCAGGGTGTTTATGCTCAGTAGCTCCAGGTTCTTTGTCCTCTTTCCTGCAGTTGCTTCTCCCCAAAACAGAAGGAGGGAGAGCAGAAAAACATGGTTGGGCAAGCCAGGATGTGTATAAGCCTATTTTGGGATGCTTAGGCCTACCATGACACAGTCTTATTATCACACAGAATTTTTAAAAAGCTATTTTTAAAAAGAGAATATACCAGACCTCATGAATGTTTACAAATATGAAAAGGGTGAGTGACAAGAGGATGGAGCCAGGCTCTGCTCAGTGATACCCAATGACAGGACAAGGGGCAATGAGTGGTGGAAGTTAGGGCATAAGAAGTTCTATGGAAACATGAGAAAGAATTTTCTCCCTGTGAGGGTGACAGAACACTGGAAGAGGCTGCCCAGGGAGGTTATGGAGTCTCTCTCTCTCCAGAGATATTCCAGAGCTGCCTGGATGTGTTCTTGTGTGATCTGGTCTAGGTGATCCTGCTCTGACAGGGGGGCTGGACTGGATGAGCTTTCAAGGTTCCTTCTAGACCCTAGCATTCTGTGAATGTGTGATTGTGTGATTCTATGATTCTGTGAGTAGGAGCATGAGCGCCTTGGAATGAATTTGTTCATAGGTGTGTTTTGTCAGACCTCCAGACCACCCCTTCTCTTGCACTTCACAACCATTTTAGCTTATACCATTTGATGTAGTCACTCTGCTTACGGATTTTCATTTCCAGATTACATTTTCCTAAAGTCAGAGGATGGCAAGGAGAGTGCTTTATAATACAAGGCAGGAGTGAATAATGCAGCACTCACCTATTCTGGCAGCTGCATCCTCCCAAATAGTTTTAGATAAATGGTCTTATAATTAGCCAAAGATTACCATCATGCTCAGGCATGCCTCAAGAAGAATCATTAAAAGCCAGACTTCTATAAAATTTTGTCTGAATAGTGGAGCCTATACGTATTCTAAAAGCAATCTCAAATAAGCAAGTCAAAGCGCAGAAGAGCTGTCAAAATAACAGCAGAAAAAAAAATATAAGAGGAATTGGAACCTCTGCAAATATTTTTAATGCCTACAAGAATGCTATAACAATAGGAAAGCATTTTTTGCAAGCAACTTAACTCTTGATAAGGTTCCTCAAGTTGATATTTTTCCACAAAGAATAAAAAAACAAAACAAAACAAACAAATGGAAAAAAAAGCAAAACCAAAACCACCCAACCAAAAACATTGAGCATATGTGCTAGCATAGCTGGTGCCCAGAAACACATTGTGAGATCCTTTGACTTCATGCATGCCCTGGTGTTCAACCAAGAAAAGTTTCATATAGGGCAGCCAAGAACTATATTTCCCAGCAGATTTGGAGATTGCACAGGAACCTTAGGTGGTCAGATAAACAGAAAATGCTGTGCAGCTCTGTCAGCAGTGAGCAGGAAAAAGCTGCATAGAGGATCTCTATTAATAACACTTATTCTTTTGTCATGTTTCAACAACAAAGATGAAACACACAATCTGCATCTCTGCAAGTATCTCTGTACTGGTTATCCAATATGGTCATTTAATCAAGGAAGGAATTCTTTGGGTGGGATTCAATCTGAGACTAAGACACCTAAATCATGGTGTCTATTTTAAGGTCTACCACCTGTAGACCACAAGATTGTATTGCACTCAACAGACATCTTGTCAGTACACTCGGTGAAGCTGAATAATTCTGCTAAGTTCATATTAGATTCCTAGGTATTAGCAAAACACTAGAAGGATTTTAGAAGCACTGGAATACCTACTATCCAGCCAGGAAGACAACAATCCATAGGTCCATGCCATGTCTACCAGCCTGTACAAATGCATTGGACACACAGTAATCTGTTATTCTCTTTGAGTTGAGACATTTACCTGTGCTGGCAGACCTAAGGACTCCGTGGGAGACAGGTTGCAGCAGTGGATGGAAGCCTGGTAGGGGCAAAACCATGGCTTTACAAATGCTACTGGATGTTTGTGTGCAGGAAAGTATGGAATCTTTCAGCTGGGTGTTGGCACATCTGCCCATTTTTCAGTTGTCATAATGCACAGTGACATTCCCACTAGTGACAGAAGTGCAGAGCAAGGAGAGTGATGCCAATGCGCCTCATTATTTTGAGGAACAGCTCTGTGATTTTGTTCTTTGCCTCCATCACAATGCCTCTGCCAATCGTCCATTCTCTTTTTGAGGTATATAATTCTTCACCGTTATTTTGAGGAACAGCTCCATGATCTTGTTCTTCATCTCCACCACAATGCCTTCCCCAGTTATGAATCCTCTTTTTGAGGTGTATCATTCTTCCCCATTATTTTGAGGTATATCATTCTTCCCCACTATTTTGAGGAACGGCTCCATGGTCTTGTTCTTCATCTCCACTACAATGCCTTCCTCAGTTATATATTTTCTTTTTGAGGTATATCATTCTTTCCAGTCAATTAAAAATGTGTCAAGAAACTATTCTTCTATAGGTCTATCATCCAGCCCCTCTGTTAGGAAAGAAAACTAATACATGAATAATTCTTTGATGATTTGTTTTTTTTTAAAGCAGAAATTCATCAGACTCTCCAAGACTAGGCATAGAAAGATCTACAAGTGTCAGCTGACCAACTTTCCAGACACTCCTGTGCAGATGTAATTAAAAAGTTCACAATGAATATGAGAGTGTTTCTTATTCTAAATATGAACAACAACTTCTAGCTACTGCCAAGTACGTATTTAGGGGGTGAAGGAGGTGGGGGTGGGGATGGGGAGGAGGTATTTTCATGTTTTGTTTCACAGAATCACAGAATTAACCAGGTTGGAAAAAACCTTCAAGATCATTGAATCCAACCTATCACCTATGCCTTCTAATTAACTAAACCATGGCACTAAGTGCCTCATCCAGTCTCCTTTTAAACACCAACTCCACCACCTCCCTGGGCAGCCCATTACAGTGGTCAATCACTCTTTCCATGAAGAAGTTCTTCCTAACGTCCAGCCTACACCTACCCTGGCAGAGCTTGATGTTGTGCCCCCTTGCTCTGTCACTGGGTGCCTGGGAGAAGACACCAACCCCTACCTGGCTACCACCTCCTTTCAGGTAGTTGTAGACAACAATGAGGTCTGCCCTCAGCCTCCTCTTTTCCAGGCTGCACACCCCCAGCTCCCTTATCCTCCCCTCACAGGGCTGTACTCCAGCCCCCTCACCAGCCTTGGTGTTCTTCTCTGGACAAGTTCAAGCACCTCAACATCTTTCTTAAATTCCTGGTTTTATTATTCATGTTTGCAAAACCAATAAACAGACAAGAAGATAACAAAAGTATAAAACTGGTTTCTGTGTTATTAAGAACACATCATTGAAGGGAAGAACAGTCTTCTATTGTTTTCATTTGATGCTTACCCTGACACTGATTTATGGGAAGCTCAGCACTGAAAATTTGAAGAATCTAAATTTGAAAACTGTTGTTAACGTATTTCTTTTAGTATTTTCTCCTATAGTTCAAATCTAGCAAACTGAAATTATATTAAAATAATAATAATAATAAAAAAATAAATCCTACCTCCAGTCAAACTGCAAGAAGTCAGATGGTAAAATAATATAATTTTTTTTAAAAAAAATCTAAATAAAGTTGTGGGTTTTTTTCTTTAGAATCACATGAGATAACTCCAGTCTTAATATTGGCATTTCTTTTACTTCTCTTAAACAAGTATGGAAAAAAAATAATTGAAATGAAAAGTAGGCAATAAATACTGAACAAAAGATGAAAAATCCAGTAAAATTATCTATTTACACTTCGATGGAGTACTATTTTAGATTTTCACTCAGCAAAGAATATGAAGAGTATATAAGTGAAAGGAAAGTGTATTAATAATGAAAACATTTTTTCTGCCTAAAAATTAGCAGCTAGAGATCTAGAATCTGGCTTCCTATTAGCAAATTGTTTATGGGTCTTCACAGTAGTAGTCACAGAGCATCAACTGCATTCAGAGATTTGTTTGCAAAGGTAATTTAAAAAATTCATTCTTCTCTTCCCCTTCTCATAACAAATAAAAGTTTCTTCTACCACCTCCTTTAAGTCTTCCTGAAAAAGAAAAAGAAAAAGAAAAAGAAAAAGAGAAAGAAAAAGAGAAAGAAAAAAAAAAAGAAAAAAGAAAAAGAAAAAGGAAAAGAAAAAGAAAAAGAAAAAGAAAAAGAAAAAGAAAAAGAAAAAGAAAAAGAAAGAAAAAAGAGAGAAAAAAGGGAAAAAAGAAAAAGAAAAAGAGAAAGAAAAAGAAGAGGAAAAAAAAAGAAAAAAGAAAAAAAGAAAAAGAGAAAGAAAAAAGAAAAAGAGAAAGAAAAAAGAAAAAGAGAAAAAAAAGAAAAAAGAAAAAAAAAAGAAAAAGAGAAATGAAAAGAAAAAAAAGAAAAAAGAAAAAATAAGAAAAAGAAGATAAAAAGAAAAAAAAGGAAAGGAAAAAGAAAAAAAAAAGATAAAAACCAGGGAAACCCAAGAAGGTAAACATTTTAATTTCGTTATTAAAAGAACCTCACAGGTGAAAATCATATCCAAGTCTGAAGAGCCTTCAGAATGCTGTTCCATTGTAAATTCACTACCAAGTTATACGGGAAAAACAAAACAATGACAAAAACCCACCACCACAACAACAAAAATAACAACAAAATATTCTAACTAAAACCACCACCACCACCAAAACCCAACCAACCAACCAAACCCCCACAAAAAAACAAAGCAAGCAGGGAGAACTAAGCGCAAGTTTACCATGAGAAGACAGCATCTGAAAATACCTGTCCAACAATCATGAAGGGATAAAAAAAGCAGCAGGGAACTGCAGTAAAGCCAACGGTACAAATAATGGGAAAAAAAGTATCCCATATACAGATATCAGGTAACTTTTAACTTCTCCAGTGAGTTGTGATGGGATGCTTAGAAATATGGGTGACACAGCTACGTTTTAAAGTCCAAAGAGCACAGTTGTGTCATGGTTTGCAGTGAAATAAGAAACTGCAGTGCTTTCCCCTACATTGGACTGCTTTCTAGGCTGGAAAGTAGAAACTTAGAATCATAGAATCATAGAATGGTAAGGTTGAAAGGGACCTTAAGGATCATCTAGTTCCAACCCCCTGCCATAGGCAGGGACACCTCCCACTAGTACAGGTTACTCAAGGCCTCATCCAATCTGGCCTTGAACACCTCCAGGGAGGGAGCATCCACGACCTCCCTGGGCAACATGTTCCAGTGCCTCACCACCCTCACTGGAAAGAACTTCCTCCTAACATCTAGTCTAAATTTCCCCTCTGCCAGTTTAAACCCATCTACATTTGGAACTCCCCCTATTATCATCCTATAGTATATAAGCTAGCAAGGCCAAGGACAGAATGATGACATGTGAGTTGATGAGGAAGGAAGGACTAGGAAGTTGCAGAGCAGTGCCTATAAACTGTCTGCTGAGTGATTTGCTTGAAAGGTTGTCTTTAACATTGTCTCACTTAGTTGACAACAAAGATCAAGTTTCGTCTGAGATGAGAGCACCAGCCCAGCGGCTTAGAGAGTTTTCAGTTCATCTGTTTGATAAATGAAACCCCCTATGGCAGGGGGTTGGAACTAGATGATCCTTGAGGTCCCTTCCAACCTTACCATGCTATGATTCTATGATAAATGTTCCCTCCATCCCTTTGTAGCTGAAGAAGATCCTTGAGAAATCACATAGCACTGTTGAAGTTCACCAAAATCTAACTCAGTAGTTAAAGAGAGGCAGGCAAGGGGGACAGTTCAGTGTTATATCTGACCCAACTCATATATATATAGACACACACATAATACATATGCATATATGTAACTTCCAAAAGGTAAAGCAGAAGTTTTCTGTTCATTTTCGGTTAAATTTCTCCATTCTATGTCCAAGACAAATCCATCAGATGAAAGACAAAATAATTCACAGCCTTTTAGATGGTCTTAGAGGGGATTTCTTTATTCCATTTGAATGTCTAGTGATTGCTGAACAAGCCTCTGCAGCTCAGCAGAGAATCCTCGAGTGGTTTCTGGTGTTATTTTGATGGTATTAAGACAATGGTGCATTACAGCATGATATGTTAGGTTTTTTCTCTGAGTTTTTCCTTTCCTTTTGAAGGAATGATCATATTTTCTAAGTTGCAATGTCTTTTAACATAGAACAGAACCTGACAAAAGGAATCTCACTTTTTTCAACTTTGAAACCAAGTACATGCAAAGGAATTATAGACATTTTCAGTGACTGCAGGTTTGGGATTATGCATTTTTCTTCTAGAGGAAGAAAAATACATTTTTAATTAACAGCACTCACATGGTAGTATATTAAACACTAAACTGGACTGTTTGTTCGAAGTCATTCAACAAATTGACTTTTCAAATTTGACTTCATAATAGTGTTCAGCATCAAACCTGGAGATGGTCAGTAACACCTTGTAAATAAACAGAGAAGATAGCATGTTCCTCATCTAAGATAGAACCATATCTGTTTAATTAATTAAATGAAAGGATTTAAAATTCAAAGTAGAGAGTCATTTTTGTCAACATTCTTAATCATACAGTGATTTAAATGTTGAGGAAAAATTTATTTTTTTTTCTTTACAGCTGTGGGCAATGTTTTCACAAGGTAAGATGTGAAAAGAGGCTATAAAGCGAGAATGGTGTCTCTACTTCTAAATTTATGATCCTGAAAATCATATTCAACTGATACCTGATTGTCAGAATGCCAAAGTATATAGACATGTCAGTGCTTGAAACAAACATGCCTCAAGTGAACCTCTGCATTCCTAGCATAGGTTCTATTTTTATATGCCAGAGCAGCTTTACATCTTGAATCCAATCAAAATCTAGAAAGACAATTTTTATCTCCACTTGAGTCCACTGTATACCTATATTAGCAAAACCTCCACTACAGGGACTGTAGAAGTGGCTGCCATTTTCTTTTAGTATCCAGCTGTGAGAGGAAAAAAAATTAGGAGGGGATAATTTTTAAAAAGAACTTCCATCTGCACAGTAGCCAAGGCATGAAGCTGAACATGACTGTGAAAATGTTAGAAACCTCATTTTAGTGTGTTAATGATGGAAAGTATTGACTTATTTTTTTAAAGGAATCACTATTTTCTTACATTAGAGACTTATTATTTGAAGCACATGAATGGTCTTGAAATTAATTGGAGTCCAGGTGTCCCCAAGTTGGAGAAAATGCCTTCAGAATTAGAATACCAACCACACTCTTTGTCTTACTCTCTGAACCACTAATTCTTACAGCCTTTCCCTCAGAGTAGGCCAGGTTCAACAGGGAGATGTAGATGAAGCTGACCGTGCCTAGCTTCAATTGGTAGTTAAGTTCCTCTCCAGATTGCAGAAGTTGTAGCTCCGACATCTCTCACAGAGGTGGAACTTCAGTATCTGTATCCATATCTTTCTAGGTAACCATTTGAATTATCAGAATTAATTGCAGCAAGATTCTTCATCCTGCTGTAGCTTTTAATTAAAACTCTATACTCTCTGAGTGCATTGTCTTGCTAAGATAGTATCTTACATATTGGGAATTCTAAATGAGTATTTGCTTCCCAGCCCATCTGTGAGTCATAAAGGGGGTTAGGTGGGAACCAGGTGCTACTTTCAAACATATGTTAGAGCTTAGATTTAAGCACTTGATGAACTTTATCTTCTAAAGCAAAGGTGTCCAGTTTTTCATGGCATTAGCTCAGGTGAAAGGGATTAGTCTTAGACATAAATGTTTTAAATTATGTCTGAGTACTAGAGGGAATTAGGCATTTTGAGTGACAACCTGCATAATAAAGGAGTTCTTTTAAGATTTAAATTTCCCCACATAAAAGAAAACTTTTTCCTTTTAAATCTTCTTTTTATTTTTTTAATCACAGATTTATTTTTTTTTTAATATCAGCAAACCCAAAGAAGTTTTTACTTACTGCTCTTTTCCAAGAACAATTAAATGTTTCTCTAATCAGCTGTACCTCTAATGAAAGAGGTAAGGAATGGTACTGAAAGGTTAAACTGTAGTGAAAAACCTGCAATCCTCTTCACCTGTAGACTTGCAAACATCTACTAATTTGTAAGTATTTTTTCCTATGAGGAAAAAAAAAAAAAAGAAAAAGACAGAGGAGAAGAATCTATGTTAATTTGTGACTGACCAGACATATCCTGCTCATGATGTTGTCTTGGTTGCCTAGAAAATGCATGGACTGAACCCTGATCCAGCCCCATGCTTTGAAGGCTACCTTCAGGTGTATTGCTTTTCTTTTTGTGTTTAACACAGGCTGTATGTAGGGCTTAATATATAAGTCCTTCTGAAAAAAAAAAAAATTAATCTTCTTCATTAGAGATTACATCACTCACACTTATTAGCAATGCTTCAGCTGTAGAATTCTGTTATTTCTGTGACTGGGTTGCCTACAAAGGAGGCATAAAACATTCTAAACAAATGGCCAGAAAATGTTTCTCTTCTATAGCAAGCTGCAGCTCAGCCTCATGACAGCAATTATAAATGAAGGTTTTGTCTCTGTTTCACAATGACCATACAATAAATACTTCCCTGGAAATGTTAAGTGTCAACAAACATGCATTTTCTATCAAAATATTGCTTCATTTTTATGGAAGACAGAGCCTCTTCTATGCTTTTTTACTAAAATTGTGTGTCTTCTTGCTTGCTTGCTTCATCCCTGCCTTTTATCTGTAGCTACATTTGGGAATGCTGCAACTAATGGGACATTAATAACAAATTATGAGACTTCACTGTAACCATGAAAGTTTAGAGCATATTTTTCCCCTCTCTTTCTCTCTCTGTACACATACCACACACATGCATGTATATACAAAGATAAAGACATTTTAAATAGTAGATAAAAGCTAGATAAAAGCACATGTAAACACTGTCCTGGTAACAATTCTTAGAAGCACTGGTTCTATCTATACAGATATACAATAAACCTGTGGGTCTGCTCTCAGATTTTAAGTGCACTAAATTTATGGCCACGTCGCATATCTTGCTGTTGAAAGGTTGGGCGTTTTTCTATTGATCACAACAATTCCCTGTCTAGTTAAAATGCACAGTGATGCACCTAACCTATTAAGTCAAATTTGTCTCCACTGTGAAGTGGCCAAAAAAAAATTCCCAAGCCTATTACATTGCATTAGGTTTAGTAACTCCTTCTAGAAGACAACAGAACAACTTTTTAAACGAAGGTCAGGCAAGGTACAACATTTTCTCTTTCTTATTGCACTCATTATTTTTGTACAGTTCTTGCAAGTAATTGGTAATACCTAGATATGGAAGACTGTGCTGCCCTTTTAGCAGACACTTGAAAAATTGAGGGCAGGAAGGTCCAGTTTTCCTTGACTACTGTCAGCAGATGTGCTTGCCAATGAAACAGGAATGAATACTGAGTTGCTATGTTGAAAGTTTGGACATGTATCATAGTATCACAGTATCGTCAAGGTTGGAAGAGACCTCAAAGATCATCAAGTCCAACCTGATACCACAGACCTCAAGACTAGACCATGGCACCAAGTGCCACGTCCAAACCTGCCTTGAACACCTCCAGGGACGGTGATTCCACCACCTCCCTGGGCAGCCCATTCCAGTAGCCAATGACTCTCTCAGTCAAGAACTTTCTCCTCACCTCAAGCCTAAACTTCTCCTGGCAAAGCTTGAGACTCTGTCCTCTTGTTCTGGTGCTGGTTGTCTGAGAGAAGAAACTAACCTCTTCCTGGCTACAAATGCCCTTCAGGAATTTGTAGACAGCAAGAAGGTCTCCCCTGAGCCTCCTCTTCTCCAGGCTAACCAATCCCAGCTCCCTCAGCCTCTCTTCATAGGGCTCGTGCTCGAGGCCTCTCACCAGCCTTGTTGCCCTTCTCTGGACATGCTCAAGCACCTCAATGTCCTTCTTCAGTTGAGGGTCCCAGAAGTGGACACAGTACTCAAGGTGTGGCCTTAGCAGTGCAGAGTCCAGGGGGAGAATGACCTCCCTGCTCCTGCTGGCCACACTATTCCTGATGTGTCCAAAGAGAAAATGTTTAGAAAAGGAATATATATATTTTTTTCTTTTTGTTTGTTTTTTTGCATTGACAGGACAAAGCCAACGGGGACAAATGACAGAATAATTTATTTATAAAAAATTGGCTTCTAATAATAAGTACTGTGCACCACATAATTGCCTGGGAGATACTTCTGGTCTGATTTGACTCTTGGCAACTTTTTCACCTGCATATGGAGTGATTAGCAAATGTGGATTGTCTGCCAGGATTCCTGGAGAGTTCTAACTGAGCTTGAGTTTTTTCTGTTTGGACACAGCTTGCATATAGTTTTTTAGAACACGTTAAATTGTCTCCAGGCAACCTGCTGAAATGGGTAGACAAAATCAGGAACACATTACATAGGCGAACTAACAACAGGAAATATCTTGCAAACCAGAATCCTTCCCTCTCCCTTGCCTTCTATCCCTCATTCATTAGTTTTCTATTCCCAAAATCTACCAGTAAGGTGTTATTCAACCTGCTGTTACTTCTTTTACTCAGACTTTATTATTTGGGGGCCTCATCTTGTTGTTAGAAGACTAATTACTTAACCAAATATTAAGCAATACAGGTGCATTCAGTGTCAAAAGCAAACGCTGCTCTACTAACTTCAGGCACACATCTGCATTTCTGGGTGTATTTTTGGAGGCATTTTTTGGATGCTTCAGATCTTATTATTTGGGGGCCTCATCTTGTTGTTAAAAGACTAATTACTTCCCCAAAACATAAGCAATACAAATGCATTCACTGTTAAAAGCAAATACTACTCTACTAACTTCAGGCACACATCTGCATTTCTGGATGTATTTTTGGATGCATTTTTGGGTGCTTCAGACCTTATTATTTGGGGGCCTCATCCTGTTGTTAAAAGACTAATTACTTACCTAAAACCTAAGCAACACAAATGCATTCACTGTTAAAAGCAAATGCTACTCTACTAACTTCAGGTATACATCTGCATTTCTGGATGTATTTTTGGATGCCTCCCCAGGAAATGCACAGCACTCCTTTAACCATCAAAGCAGAGGACTGGTAACATTTCAATAAGGCTGAAAAGCATTGTTGTCATATTTCAAAGTGCTCTGCAGGAATTAAACATACATGATTAGTTAATCATGTCTGGAAAGCATGTCTGGATGTGGTAGAAGCAACTACTTACTCTAGGTTGGTAATGGTGGGGGATGACATATAATGTATGGTTTAATTAAATTTTCAGATGAGTGGTTTTACATTTACCTCCAGTCTTTTTTTTTTTCCTTTTTATTTTTTCTTTTTAAAAAATATTTTTTAATATAAGGTATTTTATTTTTCTTTCTAGTGAGATTAAAAAACAGAAAAGGTGTTCGTGACCCTGGAACATTAGAAACCAGTTCAAAACAGAGTTCGGTAAGTTTTGGACCAGCACTACCAATGAAGCAATGGAAAAAGACTGATGAATAAAAATTATTCAGAGTGGGGTGAGGAAATTCTGTTTTCACTATGAAAGATATGTTCATGCCAAGATAGCTCTTTTTTTTTTTTTTTTTTTTTTTTTTTTTTTTTTTTTTCTCCAGTGTCTTCCATTTTTACTNTTTTTTTCCACATAGGTATTTGCAACCGGAAGCAGAATAAAAGATGTTGATATGCATTGCTAAGTATTACCCATCTATCAAACACCATTGCAATGCAGGAATTCTAACAATGCTTTTACAGATGAAAGGTTAGGAATGGTATACTACAACACAGATATATTAATCTAAAGCTACCAGCATATGAGTCTAATAAAGAATCAGGATGGCAGGGGAAATAAAGAAGACCTGAAAAACAGATTACTAGTATTACTACCATTCTACAAGAAAAGATAAACATGGTAATATTTTATGACTACCTTCATGCCCTCTTTGAGCAATCACACTACGCATACATCCAACATACGGCTATGTTGTTACACCATCATATTTGAAAGGTCATGGCAGGCTGGTGAAGTTCCTGCTTACTGGAGAAGGGCACACATAACAGCCATCTTCAAGAAGGGAAAAAAGAATGACCCTGGGAACTACAGACCAGTCAGCCTCACCTCTGTGCCTGGCAAGATCATGGAGTAGATCCTGCTGAAAGTTCTGCTAAGGCAAATGGAAAACAAACCAGAGGTGATTGGTGGGAACCAACATGGCTGCACCAAGGGCAGATCTTGCCTGAGAAATTTAGTGGCTTTTTATGATGAAGTCACAGTGATAGTAGAGGGAGGGCAACTGATGTCATCTACCTGGACCTGAGTAGGGCATTTGACTCTGTCCCACATGACATCCAGGGCACCAGGCTTGAAAAAAAACATGGACTTGATGGGTGGAGCACTGTTGGATAAGGAATTGGTTGGATGGTCTCACACAGAGAGTGGTGATCAATGGCACAATGTCCACCTGGAAACCAGTGACAAGTGGTATCCTTCAGGGGTCAGTGCTGGGACCAGTGCTGTTTAACATCTTTGTCAG
>VWZE01013881.1:78533-84350 GCA_013396675.1 Eubucco bourcierii | reverse complement strand
CCTGGAGGTGTTCAAGACCAGGTTGGAGGAGGCCTTGAGTGAGCTGTACTAGTGGGAGGTGTCCCTGCCTATTGCAGGGGGTTGGAACTAGATGATCCTTGAGGTCCCTTCCAACCTTACCATTCTATGATTCTATGATTCTATGATTGCATGATGCTCTCCTTCTAGGAACAGCAATCTCACATTTTCTATGTAGTCACATCAGCAGCAGAGTTACTCTTTCTCATTAACAGTATGTGTTCAGTGTAGATAATTCAATAAATTAAAGACCTCTACAGGAAAAGTTAGTTTATTTAGTGGTATTTGAACCACGAAAAGATGAATTCTGCCACTGTCTGTTTTCTGAGATCAAGAACTCATAGAGCCTAATTTGATGAACAGTTTGAAGTAAACAGTTTTTTTTAACAGGCCTCCCTTGCAGCTAATTAAAAATAAAATCCTTTAAAAAAAGCAATACAGTAAACTGACACTGTGCTTAGATTTCTTTTTTTTTTTTTTTATTTGTGTAAGAGCCAATCCATTATAAGTTATGAACCTGAAGATTAAATGCTCCTGCCCAAGCTGAATTATTAATAATAAATTATTTTGACCTTCTATGATGGAATAGAATTTCAAAATAGGACATAGATCTACACAAACCAAACCAAACAACAAACAGAAGTACCAAAAAAGACTTCACACAAGTCTTGCTCTTGTGGCCCGGGAGGCTGATAGGTCCCTGGGATGTATTATGAGGAATGTGTCCAGTAGATCAAGAGAGGTTTTTCTCCTCCTCATCTACTCTGCCCTAGTGAGAACTCTCCTGGAATATTGTGTTCAGTTTGGGGTACCCAGTTCAGGAGGGACAAGGATCTGCTTGAAAGAGTCCAATGGTGGGCTGTGAAGATGATTAAGGGACTGGAGCACTGCCTGATGAGGAGAGCCTGAGGGACCCGGGGTTTTTAAGCCTGGTGAAGAGGGGATCTAATCAATGTTTATAAATATCTGAGGACTGGAGGTCAAGAGAGAGGGGACCAACTCTTCTCAGTTGCACTTCATGATAGGACAAGGGATAATGGATGTAAATTACAGCACAGGAAGTTGCACTTCAACGTGAGGATGAGCTTCTTTACTGTAAGGGTCACAGAGCGCTGGAACATGCTGCATCCACATGGTTGTGGATGTTCCTTCTCTGGGAGACTTTCAAGACCTGTCTAGATGTGTTCCTGTGTGACCTGAGCTAGATTCTATGATCCTGCTTTGGCAGAGGGGTTGGACTTGATGATCTATGAAGGTGCCTTCCAACCCCTAACATCCTGTGATCTTGTGATCCTGTATACCAAAGAAAAACGTCTCCCTCAAAGAACAAAACAAACAAAAACAAACAAAACAAACAAAAAAACCAAACCACCAAAACCCAACACCCTCTTTCCATATGTATAAGATACCTTAAAGAAAAAAAAGAGGAGCAGTTTCTGCTATCTTCACATATGTTTGGTAAAACCAGAATTTCTCAGAAATTCCATTAATTGTAATAGCGCCTCTGAAGCAGAGAAAGTCTCCTCAATACTATTAGATGTTGTGCTTTTGTTCCTACAATTACCTTTAAATAAACACGTAATGGTGAGTGCTATTTAGCTAATCAGGTTCCTTTATTACTTGTTTGGTATTTTGTTGTTCCATAGACTTTATGTGTGAGGTTTATTTGTTAGGAATAGGTTCCATTGGGGCTCTCTGTATGCACAGACAAGGATGTGTTTGCAGAAGGGCTGGACCAGCTTTTAGTCCACTAACACTTTAAATCAGGATGTGTGAGAGCATCCTTTCTTTCCATTTTCCATAAAAAAAATATTAAGAGAAAGTTTCCTTATACAGCAACATTAAAATTAAATGTCATGTTATACTCATGGTATTACTGGACATCAAGTACTCTGGTAAACAGCTGGCGTAATCCTGGATTGCACATCTGGTAGGTGTGGATGGAATTCATTAGAATAAGTCTTCCATAAATAATGTGCTAAAGCTTTGATATAACAAGTGCTTATGCCTGATGGCAGCCATTTACTGTTTGCCAGTTCAAATGTGCTTCCAGTGTTGGAATTCATCCACACTGGCACTTGAAGTATTGAAATGAGCTCACTACATTTTGGAGGTGAGAGTTGAAGTATGGGAGACAGATACTCAGCTACCAGGAGCTGCAGCAGCTCCAGGGAAGCGAGCAGAAACATCTTACTCTGTAGAGGAAATTTTGTCCTATAATCTTTTAATTTTAGCCAGCTTGGTACTATTTTAGTGCAATTAATCATGAAGCATAACATTCTGGAGAGCTGAATTTGAATAGAGACCTCAGTTTGAAGAAAAGCCTAAAACAAGAGAGGAAGGACTTGAATGTTATTGCAGAACAATAGAAGATAGATTTGGAAAGAACCCTGAAGATTCACCTACACTATGTGCTCTGAACATATTTACCCCATTCCCACTGGATATTTGACTAATCTGTTCATTAATCATTTATCAATAATCCCAGCACAACATCAGCAGCAGAAAGCAGCATGCAGAGCTCCCCCGTGTCCCTCACCCCAGATGCAGGGAAATGTCTGACATTTTTTCTCTTGATAGGATGTGTAAGCAAATGATTATCATTTGTTGCAGATGCAACAGAAGTGTTCAGCTGAAGTGCTGACAAGAGGTTGGAATATTTAAATCTGACCATGAAGTTAGTGAAAATAGATCACAGAATAGCAATTAAGATATTTGTGTTTATGATTCAGAGAATAGACTAATCCAAAAACTGATCAAAAGGAAGCATCATTTCCTCCAGATATTTCATTGTAATGTATTTTTGTTATTTGTATTTTGTTTTAAACATGCTGCCTTCTCTACAAAAGAAAGAAAAATCTTCTCTTTTATGCTGCTGCAAATGTAAAAAGTGGTTTCCAAGTACCATTAAATTTCTCTTATGTTTGGTCTGGCAATAACAAGAGGCTTATAGAATTTCATAGTTGGCTCTCAGAATCATAGAATCATAGAATCATAGAATGGTAAGGTTGAAAGGGACCTCGAGGATCATCTAGTTCCAATCCCCTGCCATAGGCAGGGACACCTCCCACTAGTACAGGTTACTCAAGGCCTCAAAGGACATGGAAGGACATGGAAGTGCTGGAGCGGGTCCAGAGGAGGGCCACAAAAATGATCAGAGGGCTGCAGCAGCTCTCCTATGAGGACAGACTGAGAGAGTTGGGGCTCTTCAGTCTGGAGAAGAGAAGGCTTCGAGGGGACCTGATAGTAGCCTTCCAGTATCTGAAGGGGGCCTACAGGAAGGCTGGGGAAGGATTATTTACAAGGTCCTGCAATGACAGGACAAGGGGCAATGGGTTTAAAGTGGCAGAGGGGAGATTTAGACTAGATGTTAGGAGGAAGTTCTTTGCAGTGAGGGTGGTGAGGCACTGGAACAGGTTGCCCAGGGAGGTTGTGGATGCTCCCTCCCTGGAGGTGTTCAAGGCTAGAATGGGCATTCTAAAGAAAAAGAAGCTGAACTGAAATATCCTTGGCTAATATTTTCAGAGTCACATAGGCTGTTTGGGAACTTTAGTCAAGAATTTCAAGCTTATAGGTGATTTGGACACTTCTAAAAAAATAATTTCACCAAAAAAACCTGAGAAAATTATTTTGTTCCTCAAGGTTTTAAGCTTGCAGGTGATTTGGACCCTTCTAAAAAAATAATTTCACCAAAAAATCTTGAGAAAATAATTTAGTTCCTCAAAGGAAATACTTAAGTTATATTTTATCTGAATTACAATCACTGATCAAGACCTTACCCAACTGATTGCTCTTCCAAAATAGATTCTGCATTTTCTGTTCCTCTGCAGAGTAATTTCTTTTTATGCCTTTATGTCTTCTTGAACCACAGATGATCAGATCATCTTTACCTGTGTCAGTGTACTGTAAAGCATTAAGATGCCACCCTTCATTAACCTTAAAAATAGATACTAGTATATTTCTTCTACTACTACTACTATTATTATTATTATTATTATTATTATTATTATTATTATTATTATTATTATTATTATTATTATTATTATTATTATTATTATTATTATTATTTCTTCTGTATACATTTTACTCTGACATTTCTCATTTCCATCATTCTGTCTTTATTGGAATGATCTGGTAAAGAAGCAAAGCAAAAGGCACACATTCACTTAAGGAGAACAGAAGAAAGCATAAGCATGGAAACAGAATGATTTAAACTCATGGTCAAGAATTGTTTCATATTAAAATTGGTAAGAATGATGAATCTGATGCTTCAGAAATCTTACTGTGACATCAGAAAATGAATAGAGGAGCAGAGGAAACATGCCTGGCCTAGAAAATAAGGGAAAGCCAGAGCTGTGTGGGACAGTAAGCAGTTAATAAGAGTTATCAATAACCCAAAGCTGAGAGGGAAGGCAATGTTTATCTTTTGACTTGTATCATCAGTTATTAACCGTCTTTAAAAGCTTTTGCATTTCTTGTCAAGGTGACAAACTTTCATGTTATTATCTCTCCTGGTGAGTGTATATTGGAACAATGGAGAGGAAAGAAAAAATGTAAGGTGCTTTTGAATTAGTAGTTCAGATTTCTTAGTCTCCACTTAAAACTCAGGGGAAAAGGAGACACTCTTCTGGTGCTTACAGTAACAATGGTTTGGGTTTCAGAAACCATGGGTTTACATTCTTGCTTTCCATTATATCACTACTCTCTAGTTACTTTGAATCCAATAAATGTTCTCATTTAAAGTTAGTCATAGTTTCCCTCCAATATATTATTGGCATTTACTATTATACAGCTGAGAAATAAGAAAGATGCAGCAGAACTGCCACTTAAGATTGCTAAAAATATTTGACACCAGCTTGAGGATGCTGCCTGGAATATCAACAGCACAACTTCAGATGGTTCCAGATCAACCATGGTTAGGCCAATGGCATAAAAACTGCAGAAGATCCTGGCTGTCATGTTTTGTCTTTGGCTTTTTGAATCCTCTGCACAGTGACTGTGCTTACAAACACAGTGGAGGTTTGTCAAGCTTGATGTGGCAATTTAGCCACGCTAAAAGATGATCTCATGTTGAATGCACATTTACACTGGATAACTAATGCTAGAATGAGAAGAGCAAGTGTGCCTACAACACCAAGCTGTGTGGTGCAGCTGACACACTGGATAGAAGGGATGCCATCCAGAGGGACCTAGACAGGCTGGAGAGGTGGGTCTGAGCTAACCTCATGAGGATCAACAAGACCAAGTGCAAGGCCCTACAGCTGGGTTGAGGCAATCCTGAGCACCAATACAGGCTGGGCAGTGATGGGCTTGAAAGCAGCACTGAAGAGAGGGACTTGGGGGCGCTGGTAGACAAGAAGTTCAGCATGAGCCAGCAGTGTGCACTTGCAGCTCAGAAAGCCAACCAGATCCTGGGCTGCAACAGGAGAAGCGTGGCCAGCAGGGTGAGGGAGGTGATTCTCTGCCTCTACTTCACCTGGTGAGACTCCACCTGAAGTACTGCATCCAGTTCTGGAGCCACTATTACAAGAGGGATATGGATGTGCTGGAACATGTCCAGAGAAGGGCCACAAGGATGATTGAGAGGGCAGGCAGTGATAGGACTAGGGGAAATGGAACAAAGCTAGAAATGGGTAGATCCAGGCTTGATGTTAGGAACAAGTGTGAGGTGTCCCTGCCCATGGCAGGGGGGTTGGAACTAGATGATCCTTGTGGTCCCTTCCAACCCTGGTTGATTTTGATTCTATGAGTCTAAACACCTGGTACTTCACACAATGAAGCAAGCATCAACCTTGCTGA
>VWZE01013881.1:71033-76033 GCA_013396675.1 Eubucco bourcierii | reverse complement strand
GTTATAGAATCATAGAATGGTAGGGTTTGAAGGAACCTCAAGGATCATCTAGTTCCAACCCCCTGCCATAGGCAGGCACACGTCCCACTAGTACAGGTTACTCAAGTTCTGTAACAACTTAAATTCCTACAGTGAGACATTAATGATATCCTTCACAGTCAGGAGCTGCAAATCAGTGTGGCAAAAGCACCTCTCTCTTCTGCTAAGGTAAGCTCAGTTTCTTGTTTCATCCCAGGATAAAAAAACAACAAAACAAAACCCAACTAAACAAAACAAACTCAAAACTAAATAAACCTAACCCAAAACAAACCAAAACAAAACCCAAAAGAAAAACAAAACAAAACCCAACCAAACAAAACGAACCCAAAACTAAACAAAACAAATCCAAAACTAAACAAAATAAACCCAAAAGAAATCCAACCAAACAAAAAAAACCCCTCCTTTGTGGAAGACTTGCAAGTAACTGACTTCAAACTGAGAGAAGCTTAGCACAGCTATTAGTGGAAAGCTCCCATTTGACTCACTTGGTAAATCTGCCTTCTCTACGCCCCCAGGGTACTGGTTCAAGGACTGGCTCAGTGCACACACAGCAAGTTCAGTTACCAGATTTAATCCATCAGATGCAAACTGCTTTCACATCCATCTGTGGGATATGCTGAAAAAGTGCAGAGATCAAAACCTGAGATTCCCTCTTGAGTTTCCAAGAGTAGCAGTTCCTGAATACCAGAGATCTAAACTAGCAAGTCTAAGTGAGCACAGGGTGAATGCATGTTATTTGGCAGGTCTGAAACAGGGGTATGGCAGGAAATACTGCAAGGTAAACATAACAGGTAGGCTTTGCTTTCAAAAGTGATTGTGAAAAATGCTCATTTCCCCACTGTGCTTTCTGTTCACTTTCAGCAACTCACCACACAGGTGGCTTGGTGTCTTCACAGTTGCGCTGCATGGTTGGTAGGAACGCTCCTCGGCAGCGTTCCTCTGACCATCTCTGGTATTTGTGTCATAAAGAACACCCAGACCTCCCCTTCTGTTGCTAAGCTAATTCCTGCAGCACAGTTAAGATAGATTTATCCTCTGTCTCATTTCCCTCATACCTCTGCAGAGTTCTCAGTCTGACCTGTCAATATCCTGACTTGACTGCATGACTGAGTTATAGAATCATAGAATCATAGAATGGTAAGGTTGGAAGGGACCTCAAAGATCATCTAGTTACAACCCCTTGCCATAGGCAGGGACACCTCCCGCTAGTACAGGTCACTCAAGCCCTCATCCAACCTGGCCTTGAACACCCCCAAGGAGGGAGCAGCTGGGCAACCTGTGCCAGTGTCTCTCCACCCTCGCTGGAAAGAACTTCCTCCTAACATCCAGTTTAAATCTACCCTTTTCCAGTTCAAACCCATTGCCCCTTGTCCTGTCATTGCAAGACCTTTTAAATAGTCCCTCCCCAGCCTACATGTAGGTCCCCTTCAGATACTGGAAGGCTACTCCAAAGTCTCCTGGAAGCCTTCTCTTCTGCAGGCTGCAGAGCCCCAACTCTCACAGCCTATCCTCATAGCAGAGTTGCTCCAGCCCTCTGAGCATCTTCGTGGCCTCCTCTGGACCCGCTCCAATAGTTCCATGTCCTTCCTGTGCTGGGGGCTCTAGAACTGTACATTACAATTTCTACTATGAGCCAGCAGGTATGCATTGACCTGCATTCAGAATTTGCATTCAGTTGGACAAATATTTGCTTAATGTTCCTAATTTCAGATATGGTTTGGTGCAGAATGTTTAAAAAGGTGAGTCATAAAGCATGTATTTTAAAATTAGTTTAAGTTATTGGAGGCCTTAAGCCTGCTATGAGGTGATAATATGCATATAGAGAAAGTTTTGGATAACTGAAGAAACAATCAAATTTAAGTTTGGAAAGAGGGATCAGCAGAGTTTGTATAGATGAGTGTCAGTTTCTCAACAGCTACTGAAGGTGTTTAAAATATAGTCAATGCAAATGGGAAAAAAACCACATGTGTCTTGTTTGAGATAACTGCAAAGGAGAAAGAAATAGAAAGAATTTACTTCATATTTGAAAAGATATTAAAACAGCAATGGAGATCACGTTTGGGAAAGTAACCCTTCTTTAAAAGGCTCATTCAAGACACTAGACATCACAGTGTGAATACAACCATAATCATATCAGTCTTTGCAAACGCACGAAACAAACTTGAATTTAACTGTAGGCCAACAAGTTTTTTAAAAAGAAAAAATAAAAAGAAAAATTAAAGAAAAAGCCTCAAAGCAAGGTCAAATGCTTCAGCTGAGAAACTAACAAATCAAAGCCATACTATTTTAATCTTCAAGTGTGCTCTGTTGGTTATTTGCAATCTTAATCAGTCTTTCTTCATAAAAAAAAAAGAAAAAACCAAAAAACTTTTGAAAGTTTTGAACAATGAGACAAAATTAAGACTATGATGAGCAGCTCCCCGGAGTTTTGAGTTTTGTTCAGAAAGTCCTTCAAAACTAGCAATCTAATTAGTGCTCCTAAGGAATTGGTGTCCTTCTGAGGGTAGTAATTGGAATATTAGTCACAAAAGCAAGAGTAATATGTTATAAGCATAATCAGATTATCTATATAAAAAAGGAACACAGGTACCTCTAATAGTTTAACTGCAGCAATGAAGAGCACTGTGAGCTTGCAGTCGCAATGTATTGGCAGTTTTGAAGCCCACACTGATCTTTGTGTTAATCTAGCTTAAAATGCTGCAAGCAGTGTTAAACTAGGGAGTGAATGTAGACTTAATCCTGTTGTGGCTAACACTTGAACTGTTCTCTTAGGTCTGTCACTAGAATTTGAGGAATAATTGCTTTTCTTTGTGCCTTAGTTCTGCCATTTGTAGACTAGGAACAATAATGTCCCTTGTGAAATTGTCTTAAAGGCTGTGGTAGAATATTCTCAGATCAGATGAGAGGAAAATAAGGTTTTGTAGCATGAGGAGCAAGCACAATTGGGTCTGACCTATGCTCTGTCAATAAATTTCAACCAGTCACTGGTTAGTATCCTATCTAATCTGCCTTCTTGTTTTAATTAGCCATCTTGAGAAGAACATGAAGTTCGCTGTAAGGATTCAAGGTATTTTAGTCAGTTTAATTAGCTTGTAGAGGAGGAGACTAAGAGGTGACCAGATTAATGTTTATAAATATGTAAGGCATGAGTTCCAGGAGGGTGGAGCCAGTCTCTTCTTGGTGATGCCCAATGCCAGGACAAGGGGCAATGGGTGGAAGTTGAGGCATAGGAAGTTTTATGGAAACATGAGGTGGAATTTTTTGACTGTGAGGGTGACAGAACACTGGAAGAGGCTGCCCAGGGGAGTTGTGGAGTCTCTCTCTCTGGAGGTATTCAAGAGCTGCCTGGATGTGTTCCTGTGTGATCTACTCTAGGTGATGCTGCTCCAGTAGCAGGGATGAGCTTTTGAGGTCCCTTTCAGCTGCTGACATTCTATGATTCTATGATTTCTCCAGTGGGTAGCACATTTCTAATTCATAAAGTGATCCCACCTAGACCCAAAGTACTAACTGTGATTCTGAGAAACCTGTATGATCAAAATTAATTCTGAATCAATTCTGTAAAAAAACATGTCAACAAAACATTAGGTCATACCTACCCTGATGCTTTATGTGCCTATATGTTGCAGGTTTGAAAAGGAGTCACAGAAAGCAAATAGAGCACTTGTCAAGCAAGAATCTTACTCGTTTGCATTGGCTTCATATCCAAGCTTTCCTGCTCTCATCTACCCTCAACCCACATAAACAAAAGGACAGACTAATATTTATGTTCCTCAGCACTCAAACAGACCAAACAAAAACCCCCAAAACACCCTCATGTAGACGTTTTATAGAGCACAGCAGATGTCCAAAACAGCTGACAAGACAGGAAAATGTTAGCATTAACACCAAAACAAGAGAAGGAGAATTTTGCTGGTCACAGGCTGCTCAGCAAGCAAGTTCAGAGAGTTAACAGCAAAACTGCTGCATATATTTAAACTTTGTGCTGCGGGTCATGTAAACATTCCTTTCATGGAAGCTGTGCTGGGAATGTAGAAACTCTCTGACCCTGCTGTGTCTTCCCTATAAGGTTTATCATAATACTGTGACATAACTACATACTGTATCTGTCAGAAAGATGGCATCTTGCTGTTTAAGAAAACCAAGCTTGTGTTTATCAGTGGAATCTGGAGAAAAGCAATAACGCCTTCCTGTGCCATTGGAAACATTTCCACTGATCTTGAAGTTCTTTCAAAACAAATTGCTGTTTGAAAGTGAGTGTAAGCTGTAAGGTTCTTTTCTAATAGCAATGAAAGCAGATAAGGAGCTGAATAGGCATACTTGGCCTGGAAGAGTTTAAATTCAGTTAATCTTCTCAGATGGAGTGTTGGTGCTTCCACATTAAAAAAGAAAAAAAATAAAAAATCAGGGGGGAAAAAAAAGTAAGTTTTAATTAGATGTATCATTTCTTTTTCTTATTTTTTTCAGAGGTTGAGAAGTTGGAGGTTATGCTGCAGCCTTCTAGTCATTTCCCTGCAGTCCTCAAGCAATATGTCATTGTCAGACACTTTATCTGTCACTTGCACTCTTGCCTGTAGACAGCAGCAGCCTTCTGGGAGATTTCATGGTGACTTTTTTTTTTTTCCCCCTTCCAGGCTTCAGCAGGTGTGAAGTCACCACAACTCTATTAGCTCCACTGTGGCAATGAAAGCACATTATTATAATGGAATTGGATGTCTGCTCATTACTAGGGAAGCCACTTGCTCCAGGACTTGCCCTTTTTCTATGTAAGGCCACACTTTCCTGCCAGCTCTTTTTCAGAAGAGGCCTCAAAAATGAAGACATCAAACACTCAGCTGGAATCCAACTGCATTCCACCCTGCCATCCTCACAGACTAGACCTGAAAAGCCGTCTTCTCTTATTTCAGCCTCGACAAAAGCAGGACAATGGGTGGCTATTGGTAAGGTCTTTTTTTTTTTTT
>VWZE01013881.1:54948-71001 GCA_013396675.1 Eubucco bourcierii | reverse complement strand
TTTTTTTCTTCAGTTAAGAGCCATAAGCATTATCCCAGGAATCTCCATTCACATGAAGATAATGCACAGTCACTCTCTCCCTGTTTAGACTACAGCTCAACCTATCTCGGACCATCTCTTATTTTCTTTCTTGCTTTTTAATCCTTGGCTTTACCTACTGATCTATCCAACAACTGAACAAACTAAATAGGAAAATAATTGTGCTAAGTCTAAGCGCATGGAAGCCTTAGACAAAGATGCCTTGCGTTTACCACCCCCCCACTCCCCCCGGCTCTGCTCCTAAGCTATATTGGTGGGAAGGAACTTCCAGACTGACACGTTTAAGACTGCTGAATGAGCTTCTGGAGCCTGGAAGGGGTAAATGCATTCCGTGAAGAATCACCTATCCTTCAGTGGTAAATGGAGTCAAGCACAAACCTTCTCAGCACTCAGCTTCTTAATGGGCGTTCTGCACCCTAGTATGCATTTACACCTGAGCTTATTACTATTAAGAAAATTCCTTGTGTGAGTTTGTGTAATTCAGCTCCTGGTGGTTTTGTTTTGTTTTGTTTTCTCCTTTGTTTTAATAATGATGAAGAATATGTTAGGAGGTTCAAAAGCAAACCCTTTTTTTTTTTTTTTTTTTTTTTTTTTTTTTCCTGAGGCTTTCTCTAAAAGGATGACAGAGAAGGCATTATTACATCTAAAGAAAGATAGCTTGAAGAAAAGCTTTCCTCTTTACCAAACATAGGAACTACCTGGAGCATACATGAAAGAATCTTTTTAGGTATATCTTCACATCTTTATATTAAACAAAAATCTTGGCTAGTAATGTTTTCCTTTACTGTTTCTTCTGCTCCTTCCAGCCTCTATCCTCTCAACAATAACAGTAATAAACAAGTACTGAATAGCTTGAAGTTTCATTTCCTGTAACAATTTGGATCATATCCCAAGGAATAAAACCTGCAGAGATTTATTTCCTTCTTTTGCTCCATTCTCTGTGCTTTTATACCTGATACTAGTGTTTTGGCAGGGTTCTGTTAGTCTGTCACCTGGATTTGACTATGTCCTGTCCTCTTCTTCACATTTGAAATGATCCTAAAACATACCAAATTTCTAAAGACATCCACAGGGCACAGCATTTGCTGACGTACGCAGCTTTCTAACAAGTTACCCGACTCTGATCCTAACTCCACCAATTTGCCAGTTTCACCCACTCACTCACTCACACATCCTTATAATTGGCTATATAAAAATATATTTACCAGGTATGTTTGGTTCAGATTACTGGTCAGTACAGAGAAAACATTAGAGCCTTTAAAAACTATGTGGGAATATTTTTACCCATTTATTAAGTACATTATCAATATGCACCTTTTATGTTAAGGTTGAAGAAGGTGTGTTTTCAATCTCATGGGAATGAAAAAGAATAATAATATTCTTCAAAAGAGGAATAATTAGGGTAACTAACATGATGTTAAATTAACAGCTCTTTAGGACAGGAGAATTTTCTCTTTGGAGATTTTTGTCTGGACATGAGGATTAGAGTTGTCAACAGTGACGTGCTTTTTGAAGAACAGCTATCCTGGACACAGACCATTTAGCTTTTTAAAAGGTACGAATTGAGGGCAAGAACTACACCAAGATTTAGATCTCTAAGTCTCTAAAACCAACATTTATCCTGTTCAGGGAGCATATTTTCGCCTCACAAATTGCTGAGGCACTTAAGATTCTGCTACAAATCAGACCCCAAAGCATTTACTTCTTATCTGATGTGAGTATCTTGGTGCTCACCAACTGTTAAGCTGCCTGAGATCTACAAGCTCTTGAGACTTGTGCCCAGCATGCTCCCCAAGATTCCTGGTCTATTGCACTCCAACAATACATAATGCAGCAGCCGTGTAGTCAAATCCACTAAAAGCAGTCCAGAGAAGGAACCTCTGTGCATCCTCTGTGTATCTATCTCTTTGGCAACTGATGGAAGGTGGAACAGGGCAATTCTTTTCTTGGCACATGGGCTTACAAATTACCAACTTGCACTTGGAAAACAAAGCAAAAATGATAGTAGAAATAGTTACCAATATCAATTTTTCTAGAAATCGAAGTGCAGCTGGTGTTTGACATCTGTTCCACCAGAAGTATAATCTAGTCTAGATGTGTTCTCCATCAGACCCCTGTGAGGGCTGCCCCCAACTCTTCCCCAGATGACACCAGCCAGAACCTGTCCCACTACTCTGAGCAGAATCAGGGCACCTGCTATCATAGAATCATAGAATGGTAAGGTTGGAAGGGACCTCAAGGATCATCTAGTTCCAACCCCCTGCCATAGGCAGGGACACCTCCCACTAGTACAGGTCACTCAAGGCCTTGTCCAACCTGGCCTTGAACACCTCCAGGGAGGGAGCAGCCACAACCTCCCTGGGCAACCTGTGCCAGTGTCTCACCACCCTCACTGCAAAGAACTTCTTCCTAACATCCAGTCTAAATCTTCCCTCTGCCAGTTTAAACCCATTACCCCTTGTCCTGTTATTGCAAGACCTTGTCAATAGTTGCTCCCCAGCCTTCCTGTAGGCCCCCTTCAGATATTGGAAGGTTACTCTAAGGTCTCATTGAAGTCTTCTCTTCTGCAGGCTGAAGAGCCCCAACTCTCTCAGCCTGTCCTCATAGGAGAGCTGCTCCAGCAGCTCTGATCATTTTTGTGGCCCTCCACTGGACCCACTCCAACAGTTATACCTTATCTACAGCTAAAATGAAACATACTTTAGGGGAAAAAAGTGCTAATTTTTGAATAAAGACTCTTAAGGGGAAATACATTATTGTCAGTAATAAGTTGCATTCGTAATACAATAATAACAATCAATTTGAAAAGTTTACTTTAAATTTGGTTGCAATGGGTTAGAAATCCATTTCCCTGTAGTATTTATATATTTATATATGCACCTCAATTTAAGAAGGACATTGAGGTGCTTGAGTGTGTCCAGAGAAGGGCAACGAGGTTGGTGAGAGACCTCGAGCACAGCCCTTTGAGGAGAGGCTGAGGGAGCTGGGATTGTTTAGCCTGGAGAAGAGGAGGCTCAGGGGAGACCTTCTTGCTGTCTACAACTACCTGAAGGGTGGTTGTAGCCAGGGGGAGGTTACCTTCTTCTCTCAGACAACCAGCACCAGAACAAGAGGATACAATCTCAAGTTGTGCCAGGAGAAGTTTAGGCTGGAGGTGAGGAGAAAGTTCTTCACTGAGAGAGTCATTGGCTACTGGAATGGGCTGCCCAGGGAGGTGGTGGAGTCACCGTCCCTGGAGGTGTTCAAGGCAGGTTTGGACGTGGCACTTGGTGCCATGGTCTGGTCTTGAGGTCTGTGGTAATGGGTTGGACTTGATGATCTTTGAGGTCTCTTCCAAGCCTGGTGATACTGTGATACATGCTTATATATACACACATATATATAAAAAAAAAGTGTATATAAACACACATATATATATATGTGTATATATATACATATATGTGTATACATATATGTGTGTATACACACACACACATATATATCTTTATCTCCAATAAAGAATCTGGCTTAATTTAAGAAAAGGAGTGAGTTTTAACAGCATTAACTCTCAGAATCATAAAATGCCTGTAAGAAATCAATACTTGCTTAAACAATCAGAATTAAAATTGTGTAAAAAATTAAAAGTAGTTTCTTTTCTTCTACTCAGTGGCATCACTGTTGGAAATGTAGGGTTTTCATCAACAGAAGGTCAGTTTTAAACTGACATTATTCACATTATTAATGTTTCCATAGGAACTTTTAAAAAAAGGCTCAAGTATCCTTCAGGTTGTTCCTTGAATGCCACACGGGAAAGAATTTGTTCTCTATGTCAGCATCAGATGTATTTTGCAAATAATTTCTGTAGTGGACTTTAGATGTAGTTTTTCATCATTTAATCAACTACCAAATGAGGAAAAAAAAAATGTTCTAAAGTTTGCAGAACTTTGCCTTTTTCATAACATTTCTTGAAGCTCAGTCATTTTATAACAGTAATGCTGTCAGGAAACCTGAGGTGCCCAAATTTGCCCAAATCTGATGACATTTTTCAGTAGTTTTCCAGGGGCAAAATAATCACAGAATTGTAAGGGCTGGAAGGGACCTCAAAGACCATCTAGTTCCAACCCCTCCTGCTTTGGACTGGGACGCTTTCCACTAGATCATGTTGCCCAGAGCCATATCCAGCCCGGCCTTAAACACGTTCAGGGATGGGGCTTCTATCACCACCCTGGACAACTTATACCAGCGTCTCAACATCCTGATGATGAAGAACTTTTTCCTAATGTCTAATTTAAATCTACCCTCCTCCAGCTTGGATCCATTCCTCCCAGTCCTATCACTACCTAACACCCTAAAAAGTCCCTCCCTATCTTTCCTATAGGGCCCTTTCAGATACTGGAGTGCCACAATAAGGTCACCTTGTAATCTTCTCTTCTCCAGACTGAACACCTCAACTCTCTCAGCTTGTGCTCCTAGGAGAGGTGTTCCAGACCTTTGGTCATCTTCATGGTCCTTTTCTGGACATGTTCCAGCACATCCATATTTTTCTTCTAATGGAGGTTCCAGAACTGGACACAGTAGTTCAGGTGGGGTCTCACAAGAGCAATGTAGATGGGAAGAATCACTTCCATTTACCTGTAGGCCACACATCTCTCAATGCAACCCAGGATACAACTGGCTTTCTGGGCTGCAAGTGTACACTGGCAGTTCATATTGAGCTTCTCATCCACTAGCACCCCCAAGTCCTTTTCTTCAGGGCTGCTCTCAAGTCAGTCACTGTCCAGCCTGTATCAGTGCCTGAGATTGCTCCAACCCAGATCCAGAATCCTTATTGAATGTCATGAGGTTGTCTTGTGCCCACCTCTCCAGCCTGTCAAGGTCCCTCTGGATGGATCTCTTCCCTCCAGTGTGTCAGCCACACAACACAGCTTGGCATTGTCAGTGAGCTGGCTGAGGGTGTGCTCAATGCCACTGTCAGTGTTGCCAACGAAGATGTTAAACAAGACTGGTCCCAGTACTTATCCTTGAGGGACTCCACTTGTCACTGGCTTCCACCGTTTCCAACTGTTGCCTCACATAGCTTATCTTCTATCCAAGACATATTTGGTTCTAATATTATTTTTCTTGACTTTGATGGGGAGAGAAAACAAGCACAAAACCTAGAAGGATCGAGTTACCCTGACCTGAACTCCCTTCCTCACCTTGTAATTCCCAGTAACATGGAAATTATTACTTTGCAAAAGTGCAACAGACTAGCACCTTATTGAAAGCCCTTTCCACCCTTTCATCAGATAGTTTGACCACACATCTTTAATACTCTCCCTAATGTTACCTCAGGGTCATAAGTCTCATTGCTTGAGTCTGCATTCCTTGTTGTTCTAAGCTGACAATATCAGATGTTCTGAATTAGTTAATGTCATGCCAATGGTATTTATGTTAATTTTACATGCATGCACACACACATAGATAATAGCTAGGCAGCCCGTTTGCTGGCATGCATCACTGCTTATCACATTGATTATGATCATCTCATTGCTACCTTATTCTTCCTCCATCTGTTTGTTGCATCCGTCTGTTGTCTATCATCTCATAATGAGATTGCAAGTTCCTTGCAGCAGGGAGCATTTCCTTGTTGTTTGTTTGTATACAGTCAGGAAGAATAGCACGAAGTTATTTGTGGTATTATTGTAGTTTAGATGATAAGAATGATCCAAATAACTTTTAGTCCTCTTGGAACAAGTTGTAGGACATCACAGAATCACAGAAACATCCAGGTTGGAAAAGCCCCTCAGGATCACCAAGTCCAACCTGTAACCCTACTCTACAAGATTCACCTTAAACCATATTCCTAAGCACCACATCCAAACCGCCCTTAAACACAGCCAGGTTGGGTGACTCTACCACCTCCCTGGGCAGCTCATTCCAGTGCCTGAACACTGTGTCCATGAAAAACTTTTTCCTGATGTCCAGTCTAAACCTACCCAGCCTCAGCTTGAGACCATTCACTTTTGTTCAGTCTCCAACTACCTGTGAGAGGGGACCAGAAGCAGCGTCTTCAGGTAGTTGCAGACATCAATGAGGTGTCCCCTCAGCCTCCTCTTTTTCAAACTACACAGCCTCATCTCCCTCAGTTGTTCCTCATAAGATTTATTCTCTAGGCCCTTCCCCAGCTTTGTTGCCCTCCCCTGGACCCACTCCAGCACCTCCATATCTCTCTTGCATTGCAATGCCCAAAACTGAACACAATACTCAACATGTGGCCTCACCAAAGCTGAGTGTTATGACTAATAATGACTCAAGTTTGGAAAGGGTTTTGGGTTTGTTTGGATTTTATTTGTTTGTTTGTTTTCTCTTCAAATGCCTCTTTTAAAATTATTTTCCTATCTTTGAAGGTTCATGGAATTTCAAGGAGAAAGGACAATGTAGCATGCAAATAAAACCTTTGAAATTCTTTGGCATTCAGAGTCAGTGTAACAGATGTCTACTAGATGATGTAAAGAGATTTCGGGTGGTGATAACTGTGTTAAGGGGAAAGCAAAGAGCATTCATTATGTTAGTTGAACCCAATTTGCACACTTGCAGTTGTTGATGCTGTAGTAGTAGTAGTAATAGTTGTTATTATTATTATTGTTTGGGGTTATTATTATTATTATTATTATTATTATTATTATTATTATTATTATTATTATTATTATTATTATTATTATTATTATACCACTTAAGGACACTTTGGAGTAAAAACTAAACTGATTTTCTTGGCTCACCAAATATGGAAATTGCTCCAAGCATGTGAAACAAGCAAACCGAGCTACTGATCTGCTACCTCACAAATTCTCTTTGCCATTACTCTGCCTGAAGCGCGAAACATAGTGAGTGTGAGTCAAGCCAGACAGAATTCTAAATTGCCCTGAAAACACCTCTGAACCACAGAGAGGACAGGCAATTTACATTTTCCATGCAACTGCCTTCATTGATTCTAACATAATTCCCACCTGCTCTGCTGTCAGTCTCAAATGAACATGTAGCTAATTTCCCTTTAAAAATTTTCCTTTCCCACTCCAACTATTATATGAAGATTTATAAACAATGATATGTAAATAGAAGGAAAACTGTATCTTAATAACGTAAAAGTACATGCAGCAATTTTAATCCTTGTAGGTTACCAAGTGACAAGGACTTTCAAACAGCGTTATGAATCATCTGTTACAGACCTCACAAACTTTTCATTTTACTTAAGGATTAATTGTTCACTTGGAAAAGGCCATTTTTCTCTTAAAGTAGCTGCCTGATGCTGGTACTGATGAATTTTATAAGGGATTTCAAAATCCTGTGTGATTAGTTGATAAGAACATATTAACTGTCATTCCCATCATGTTCATTAGCCCACAAAATGAATCATGACTTTTCACTTCTTATGTGTTATGATTTATTTAAGAGATCAGGAGTTCATCTTAAAATATATTACATGAAAATAGTGTAAATGATCTTTTAAGGTCAAAGTTACAGAAGTGCTACTTTTTTTTTGTTGTTGTTGTTGTTGTTGTTGTTCCATAGTAACTGAAATTTGCCTAGTTAAGGTAGAGATAGATAGATATAGATATAGATATAGAGATAGAGATAGAGAGAGAGATAGATATAGATATATATATAGATATATATATATAGATATAGATATAGAGATATAGAGATATAGATATAGAGATATAGATATAGGTTAGATATATATATAGATATATAGATATATAGATATATAGATATAGATATAGATATAGATATAGATATAGATATAGATATAGATATAGATATAGATATAGATATATTAGATAGATAGATAGACAGGCAGGCAGACAGACAGACAAATACGGATTTTCCAAACTTCTTTACCATTACATAGATCTGAATCTGTCTGTAATATACTGATATCTGAAAACCCAAACTATGTTCTATGCTATTATCCTACCTCAGAATAATTGGAAAATATATCACAGAATCACAGAATAACAGAATATCAGGGGCTGGAAGGGATCTTGAAAGCTCATCCAGTTCAAACCCCCTGCCAGACCAGGATCACCTAAAGGAGATCACGCAGGAATGCATCCAGGAGGGTCTTCGATATCTCCAGAGAGGGAGACTCCGCAATCCCCCTGGACAGCCTGCTCCAGTGTTCTGTCACCCTCACAGGGAAAAAAAAATCCTTCTCATGTTTACATGGAGCTTCCTATGCCTTAGCTTCCACTCCTTGCCCCTTGTCCTGTCATTGGGCATCACTGAGCAAAACCTGGCTCCATCCAACTGACACTCACCCCTTACATATTTATAAACATTGATGAGGTCACCTCTCAGTCTCCTCTTCTCCAAGCAGCACAGCTCCAGTTCCCTCAGGTTCTCCTTGTAAGAGAGACATTCCATTCCCTTTTTTATCTTTGTGGCTCTGCAGCGGCCTCTCTCCAGCAGTTCATAGAATCATAGAATCATAGAATGGTAAGGTTGGAAGGGACCTCAAGGATCATCTAGTTCCAACCCCCTGCCATAGGCAGGTTCTATGTCCTTCTTGAACTGGGGGCCCCAGAAGTGAATGCAGTACTCCAGATGTGACCTCATCAGGAAAAATAGAGGGGCAGGACATCCTCTCTTGGCCTGCTAGCCACAGCCTTTCTAAACCACCCTAGAATGGCATTGACCTTGGCCACTAGAGCACATTGATGGCTCATGGTCAATCTCCCATCATGTAGGACCCTCAGATATTTTTCCCCTTTGCTGCCTTCCTTATATGCAATACCATAAATTCTCCACGAAAATAGTGTCTATAATGAGGATCAAATATTGTCAAAGACAATGGGTTTTGACACCATTTTTTCACAAAGCTACTGTATTGACTCAGAGTGTACTGTGAAATCATCAAAAAGAAATTCAGCCTGTGGTTGGCGAACCTCTGGAGTCCACATGGGAAGCGTGTGTGTGTGCAACCTGCACACAAGTGATACAGTTCCTGAGACAAGAGGTGAGGGTGGCAAGAAAACCATACTTAGCAGGCCAGAAAGGAATAATTCCTGTTTTCACTGGCTAAAAAGACTGCTCTAGCATAGCCTCAAGTGCTAGGCAAGTGTAGGTATAAGTCAGTCAAGCTGTCCCCATCTGCATCGCTGACACAGGTGAAATATTGGCCTGTTCTGAGTTAAAGGGAGATTATCACACACAAAAGAGTGAGCAAACTGCTCTTTGTCTTCAATAAAAGTTCATGTTGGCTAAAATCAAGACTTTTTTCCTTCTATATTGGTGCTTGTCGTGCAAAGCAACAATATAGCAGGAACTCTAAAGGGTTAAGTGTGCTTAGTGATGTTGAGGGAGGCTATAGGTAAGAGGTGGCAGCAAGCAAACACCAGAGGAGGTATAAACAAGCAGGAGAACCTTGTGGTTTGGACAGAAGGGTAGTGAATTTCTGAGGGCTGCAGCAACCTCAGGTAGATACTGTGGATACTATTTTCCTTCTTCTCAGCTCTCCAAACTGATTAATTTCTTGTCATCTTATTTTTAGAAAAATAATCACTGTTTTTCAGAAAGTTGTTTTTATACTGAAAAAAGATTGAAAGTTTCCTTGAATATACCTGGCTTATTTCTTTTTTTTTTCCCCTAAATAAAGTTTGGATGATGCATTTTAACTCTTACACTTACAGTTTCTCTTTGATCCAACAGAAAGGCTACAAATCTCATTAAATATGATTCACCTCAAAAGTCTGACATCAACAGAGCATACATGTTCTAGCATTACCAGAACAAGTTAAAGCAAGATTTAGATGTATAAACACATTCAGTACATAGGCAAATACAAAAACACACTATTTGATTCTCCTGCTAATGCTGATTAAACAGAATCACACAATATTTCTGAGAGGAAATGCAATGTAGCTTCTCTCTTCTGCATGTGTACAGTCAAAGATGCATTCATCTGACAGTGATGTTTGCTGCTAACTCTGAAATGGTATATGTCCTATAGCATTGAAGTGCATTATAATATATCATAATAGTGGAGCTAATCAGTCAGGGTTGGAAGGGACCACAAGAATCATCTAGTTCCAACCCCCCTGCCATGGTCAGGGACACCCTACCCTAGATAAGGCTGGCCAGAGCCTCATCCAGCCTGGCCTTAAACACCTCCAGGGATGTGGCCGTGAAATGGGGCCATTTATTAATTCACCTAGCCACGATCACATTAGAGAACCAGAGTTTATTTTCACTTTCAAATCCAAAATATTACTTGTCCAGAGTGAGAAAAAGTCTACACAGGTTTGATTTCAAATATGAGATCATAAAACCTACTCTTGAATCTGTGAGTTGACTGATACCAAGTTGAATGGGATTTAAGCCCTGTAAAAATGAGTGTGAGATTTAACAGGTTGTTCAAGTAGAAGAACTGAAACTTGAAACAAAAATTATTAATGAAGGTAACTCCATGTAAAAACAACTTAATAAAACTCTACCAGTAAGCTCCTTTAATTGTACCTATAACTTGCTTTTATTTTTATTGCTGTTGTTATAGGATGATTTGGAATGAAAAGAGAAAACTTTTCTGCAATGTATCAGCACAGCCAAGGTAGATGAGAAACAAGAAAATCTGCATTGAATGTATATTCATGAGAACTGCATGACACAAAATGTTGGATAAATTAATAGAGTTGTAAAACCTTGGGCACTGCTTTTTGGGTTTGTTTTCAACCATGGAGAGCAGAATTTTTACTGGGGGAAAAAAAAAAAAAAAAAAAAAGTGTATGGTTAATAACATAGAATGCCTTGACTTTCCCTTGTATTTTGATGTGCATTTTCACATGACCTCTTTAGAGTGTAGCTACAATCTAAAGAGTTCCACAAACAAGGGAAACTAAAGACAGAAGTGCAGGAGTAAAGTAGAAGTACAAACAACAGTGCAAGTGAGAGGAAGACATTTGAATCTGAATGACCAGTTAATGATTCAATTAGTTTTTCACTTAGTTAAACTATGAAAATCCTCCTCTACTAGCTCTCCATATTGAAGTCCCTTGAAAGAAAGAATGCAAAGTAGCTTAAGAAAATTTGAGAAAAAATAAAAAGAAAAGGTAAAGTCTTTTGTAAACCATTGCTGCTTCTCAGCAAAATGCTTCTTATGAACAATAATGTGGATGCAAGGTAGGTATTTTACTGAGTCTAACAGGCTCAGTCTGAATAAAATCTATCAGTGTGATGTGATTCCTTCAGCTATGCAGGTTTGATTGAAGTGCAAGTCTGACTTCAGGACTGGTGAGAACTTAGTGACTGTGACTTATCTCTCTGTCCTTTCCTATTTTCATCATTTCATTTTTATCTTTCCCACTATCCACTTTAACTTCTTTTTTTCCCTTTTCCACTCTTTCTCCTCTCCTCAACTTGGAAGCTTCCTTAATACAGGTTAGAAACCTTCTCCATTTCTCCGTAGCGCAGAGATATGGAAATTGAGCTCTAAAAAATGCACATACATAAACACATATCTATATGTATGGCCACGTGGGTATATGGATATATTACCATATGAAAGCTCTGGGAAGATGGCATTCTGATTTCAGATTTCTAAAAGGTGGCTATGCAGAAGGGTGACTGAGACTATCTATTATGAGCCATGATAGCGTGTGAAAGGGACTGATTAAAATATACATTTGGCACTGAAGCAGCTCAGTACTCCCCACCCTTTGAAGTGTTGTGCTGAAATTAAGCAATGGCTGCATGGAGTCAAATAACAGCTAAGTAATGCCTTGCATTAATAGATTACTTCAAAAAATCCTGAGAAGTTATCTGATTGCTTATGAGGCCGACAAATGATAGTATTTGCTTAACTGCTTATCTTGGCAATCCTGTCATTCTCAACCACTGTGTAACTGATTATTAATGATATCATGGTGGTTGTGATACTCAGGATGGCCTCAGTCTCACTACATAATTTGAATGTCTCATGCAAATATAGTTAGACACTCCTGATCTATTGCTTCTATGAGAAAGCAATCATAAGCAGACAGTTGATTACCATTTTTGGATCTTGTAATTTATTTTAACCACTTTCAGTAAGAAACGAGGCGATGTCTACAAATAACCCTTTTAAGGGAGGATAGATGTTTTTCCTCCCTTAGAGGATAGATAGCATAGATATCCTGCTATCTATGCTATCTAGGAGGATAGATAGCATAAGACTTGGAGGTTTTCATGGTTCCTCAAAGTTAACCTGAATTGTGTATAGAGACTGAAATGAGGTCTGCCTCAACAGTTGTAAAAATCTAAGTAAATATATTTTGATCTGAATTATGTTAGTTAACAGCAATGCTGTTATGTAAACCAGAATTGGAAAATAAGAGGAGGGAGTAAATGGAGTAAAAGGAGGGAGTAGGCTGAGCAGGGAAAGGTATGACAGGCAGAGGTATGGCAGATTGGCTCTCTCTCTCCTCCACTTGTCTTCCACCTGTTTAACCTTGCCCAGGCACACAGAGGTAGACTTTCATAGGATGATGTTTCCCCTGATGTAGCCATGTTGTTTGCCTCATAATCCTGTTCTTCATTTCTTTCAGTTTTACCTAGAGCTATAGCAACAAAATCTGATTCTGCTTTAGACAGAAGAGCCATACAAGTCACATAAAATACCTGTTAATTTTACCAGACCATAATGAACACATTTTTCACCTATTAGGCAAATTTGCCCCTGTATATAAAGGTGGAAAGGAGAATAAAACAAGAACTTTGTAAATAAATTAGAAACAAGAACTTTGTAAATTAATTAGAAACAAGAACTTTGTAAATGAATTAGAAACAAGAACTTTGTAAATTAATTAGGCCAAAAGTAACACTGGAACAAAGCTCTCCATAACTTCCTTTTTACCACTGAAAATATGTATTAAAATATATGTGTAGGTGTTCATCACAAATTTGTATTTCACACACAGAAAATTCCAAATGTCGGTTAAAGCTGTAATCACATTTCAAAAATGCCTTTTCTTCGCCCTCCCCCCCCCACCTTTGACATGATGCTTTGTGACTTTAATACAACCTATCAAATATTCTCAATTAAATAACAAATGATTTATACAATTGGTATGTTCTACTATGGTCTCTAGGCAGAAAGACTTCTTTTTAAAAGAATTAAGCATAACTTGTCAGTTCCTTCAGCTGCAGAAGTAATTGGCATACTCTGTTTTCCATAAGAGGTTAAACTCCCTTTTTAACCACTTTGAAGGGACATTTGTATTTAGTTTGGTAGTACATTTCATCACAGCATTGCAACATTGCTAACATCTAAAAATAAGATTCATCACACTTTGAATTTAGCTTTGTTCTCCAATTCATTAAAACTGCTTTTTTTTTTTTTCTAAATTTAGAGTTTAGCAACTTTTGTTGATTTCTCAAAATCAGAGGGAACATTCCTGACTTGCAATGACTGAAAAGTCTTAAGTCAGTTGTGAGGAGGTGAATACATTCTTAAAACACCCTGGTGAGGACCGAGACCTGAGATCTTCTCCTCCTTGTTTTGATTTGTGTATGAAAGAAAATTTTAGTACAGGTGAGCAAAGATGTGTGCAGACTGCTATATGCATGTATACATTTGAAAGCTTTGCCTCCATATACCTACTTAAAATAAAAAATATAAATGACAATGACAGGATCACAGGGTGTTAGGGGTTGGAAGGGACCTCTGTAGATCATTGAGTCCTACCCCCCTGCCAGAGCAGGACCATATAACCAGACAGACACACTTCCATCCCCAGAAAGGTAGTGGACCAACTTATCCTTAGGCATATTGAGGACAAAGGGGTCATCAGGAGCAGTCAACATGGTTTTACCTTGGGAAGTTATGTTTGACCAACCTGATACCCTTTTATGAGGACATAAGCAGGTGGCTAGATGATGGTAGAGAAGTGGATGTGGTTTATCTCGATTTCACTAAAGCATTTGACACTGTCTCCCACAGTATCCTCCTGGCTAAACTGAGGCTTTGTGGTTTGGATGATCAGGTAGTGATCACTGAGTCCAACCTCCTGATAGAGTAGGACTATAGAATCCAGCTCAAGTCATACAGGAGGACATCCAGACAGGTCTTGAAAGACTCTAGAGAAGGAGACTCCACAACTTCTCTGGGGAGCCTGTTCCAGTGTTTCATAACCCTACAGTGAAGAAGTTGAAGGAGGGGATTCTCCTCCTTTACTCTGCACTCGTCAGACCCCATCTGGAGTCCTGTGTACAGTTCTGGAGCCCCCAGCACAGAAAGGACATGGAAGTGTTGCAGAGGGTCCAGAGGAGGCCATGAAGATGTTCAGAGGGCTGCAGCAGCTCTGCTATGAGGACAGGCTGAGAGAGTTGGGGCTCTTCAGGTTAGAGAAGAAAAGGTTTCAAGGAGATCTTATAGTAACTTCCAGTATCTGAAGGGGGCCTACAGAAAGACTGGGGAGGGATTATTGACAAGGTCTTGTAATGACAGGACTAGGGGCAATGGGTTTAAAGTGGCAGAGGGGAGGTTTAGACTGGATGAGACACTGGCACAGGTTGCCCAGGGAGGTTGTGGATGTTCCCTCCTTGGGGGTGTTGAATGTCAGTTTGGATGAGGCCTTGAGTGACCTGTTCTAGTGGGAGGTGTCCCTGCATATGGCAGGGGCTTGGAACTAGATGATCCTTGAGGTCCCTTCCAACCTTACCATTCTATGATTCTATGAAGTTCCACCTCAGCATGAGGTGGAATTTGTCCATGTGCACAAAGCATATCATCACTTGATCAGCCCTTACCTTTCTTCACCTTCCCATTATGAGAAATTTCCTAAATAAAAGACTTTTTTTTTTTTAAGGTTTGAAGAAGAAATTATCACATCTCCATCTAACAACATTCACAACTGTGCTGTAGTTTATATCCATTGCCCCTTCTCCTGTCACAGGGCACAATCATGTATTGAAGAAGTTACATAGCAACAAACACATTTGTGAGAGAATGAAATAAAAAAATCATAGCATCATAGAATGGTAAGGTTTGAAGGGACCTCAAGGATCATCTAGTTCCAACCCTCTGCCATAGGCAGGGACACCTCCCACAAGTACAGGTCACTGAAGGTCTCGAGTAGAGAGAGAGAGGGAAATGCTAACTAGGAAGAGGACAGAAAGTACAGATATCATCACTGTTGTGTAGGTCCAGGGCCTCTAACTTTTGGAAAACACTAGTAATCAGCCATGCAAATAGCCAATCTCATACCATAATTTTCCATCAAATTTACTTCATAATTATCTAGAGCCTTGGTTGTTCAAATATTAACGTATGGTAACATTTTTCATGCACAGAGACCCACTTTATCCAAAAGTAAAACAAAAAACAACAAAACCATTATCTCATTACTGACAAGATTTTAGAGTCTAAAACCTGTGTTCAATGTTGATAATAAATTCAGACAATTGCCTACTACACTAGTGAGCTATTATGCCATAAAACAACTACAAGAGCAAATAAAGAGCCTATAGGAAAACACCAGGAAGCCGTTTCAGAAGGCCTCTGTGGCAATGTTTCAGCCTAATTTAAAAATACCCACGAGATCATGAGAAACCAAGTATTTTTTTCCCCCAACCTGCTCTTTCTTAATTATTCATTTGTCTGGCATTATTCACAATAGCTTACATGTAAACTGCAGATTTAAATTGTCAGAAAATAAAACTAAAGCTTTTTTTTTTTTTTTTTTTTTCTTTAAGGATCTCTTTGTGCAGTACAGCATAGATCATTTAGATTCAAGTTGCTCTAAGTGCATACAATTAGATTTGATTTAGGTCATTTCATTTACTATAGACCAACTAATATTTTCATTTTAAGCCAAACTGGATTTTTTTCTGGTGCTAATGCTTTCAGAATATGCAAAATATAACCCTTAGCATTATGACTTGAAGACATCTGGAATGTACAAATATAGTATTTATTGAATAAATGTTAGCATGATTAAGATTCCTTTTCTTTCCTTTCCTTTTCTCTTTTCTTTTATTTTTTCTTTTCATCTTTTCTTTTCTTTTATCTTTTCTTTTTTC
>VWZE01013881.1:41906-54148 GCA_013396675.1 Eubucco bourcierii | reverse complement strand
CCCCTCCCCCTCCCCTCTCCTCTCCTCGAATCTTCTCTCCTCTCCTCGAATCTTCCCTTCCCTTCCCTTCCCTTCCCTTCCCTTCCCTTCTTTATACAATTTTTTGCACATAACAACTAAAGGTAAAGGATCTGCATCACATCATGGAGCAAACTCGTTTGTCATCACTCTATTTCAGATGCTGAAAGTGATGGGAAACTACATTTTTTTGAGCTACTTTAAAAGAGAAGGGCAAAATCAAAGCTTGACAAAAAGAAAGAAATTGTATGAAACAATCTTTCTGTTGTTTAAATGCAAATGTCCACTTTTGTATCATCCTGGTTTACAAATATTTCATAACAGTCTTTAATCAAGCTCACTTCACTTGGCACATATTAGAGAAACACTGTTACTGTGTAAGCTGCTAGGCACACTTCTATTTTTGACTTTGGAAGTTCACTCAGGCTGCTCCTAAGCTGGTCGTTGCAAATGTTATTAGATGGAGATGTGATAATTCTTCACATTTTAAAAAACTGTTATCTTTTATTTAGAAAATTTCTCTTAACAGTAAAGTGAAGAAAGTTAAGGGCTGATCAAATGATGATATGTTTTGAGCACATGGAGTTCATATGAATATTCTTTTCATTGCCAAGTGTTTCATTTATTGGCATTTTTGCCTTAAAGACTACCTTCCCAAGTAACACATCTCCAACCCTTCCTAATAATTGACTAGAAATTGTTTTGTAGCAGGAGTTCCATTGCTGGATTTCCTTGTCTAAATCAGTTTTTATCATGTATGTGACAAAAATCTTACTTTCTTAATAAAAAAAAAAAAAAAAAGGAAGTGGATTTCTGTTATCTTGTTATTTGTTTTCCCTAAGTAGTATCACCTAAACAGAGTAGCAGAAGGTCAGCTGATGTAACTATATGTACGTATTTCACTGGGTGGAGATCAGCAAGTTTGCAGATGACACCAAGTTGTGTGGCACAGACGACTTGCTAGAGGGCAGGGATCCATCCAGAGGGACCTGGACAGGTTGCAGAGGTGGGCCCAGGCCAACCTCATGACATTCAACAAGGCCAAGTGTAAGGTACTGCACCTGGGTAGGCACAAGCCCAAGCATAAATTCATGCTGGGTCGTTTATAGCTGAGAGTAGCCTTGAGAAAAAAGACCTTGGGGTCTGGGTTGATGAAAAACTCAATACGAGCCTGCAGTGTGCACATGCAGACCAGACAGCAACCGAGTGCTGGGCTGCATCAAGAGCGTTGTGGCCAGCAGGGCAAGGGAGGGGATTCTGCCCCTTTACTCTGCTCTCTTCAGACCCTATCTGGAGTCCTGTGTACAGTTCTGGAGCCCCCAGCATAGGAAGGACATGGAACTGTTGGAGCAGCTCAAGTGGAGGCCACGAAGATACTGAGAGGGCTGCAGCAGCTCTCCTATGAGGACAGGCTGAGAGAGTTGGGGGTCTTCAACCTGGAGAAGAGAAGGCTTCCAGGAGACCTTTTAGTAACCTTCCAGTATCTGAAGGCTGGATACTGGAGAAGGCTGGGGAAGGACTATTGACAAGTTCTTGCAGTGACAGGATGAGGGGCAATGGGTTTAAAGTGGCAGAGGGGAGATTTAGACTGGATGTCAGGAGAAAGTTCTTTACAGTGAAAGTGGTGAGACACTGGAACTAGTTGCCCAGGGAGGTTGCGGCTGCTCCCTCCCTGGAGGGGTTGAAGTTCAGGTTGGATGAGGCCTTGAGTGAGCTGTACTAGTGGGAGGTGTCCCTGACTATGGCAAGGGAATGGAACCTGATGATCTTTGAGGTCCCTTCCAACCTTACCATTCTATGATTCTGTGACTCAGTCTTTAAGTTTTTCATATGTGCCACTACTGTATCATAGCATCTATAGTATCATAGCAAACTACTATGGGTAAGAAAGCATTTTGTCTAATGAATAAATAAATTTCACCATGAATCTTGTGCAAAACATTTCACTGATGGTTTAAAAACTTGTATGTCCTGTCTTGGTTTTAATACATTGAAGCAATCTCACGGTAAATATGGATTTTAAATAAATATATTTCCACAAATTTCTGATATGAACACGCTCAATAATTGAAGCTGTTAAAAAGTAAGTAACATTCCAAGTCATATATGTCAGGCAAATTAAATTTCAACCTACTAGATAATAGATTTATTGCAGTTAGTGCCTTTGAAACAGGCCATTTCTTTTTATCTAGGTGCCAAATATTCAGTTTTCAGGTGTGAAAATCCAGGTTCTTTAAAGAGTGTGCATATATTTAGAAAGGGCTAAATGTTTCAGGGCATTTAATAAACCACAATGGAAGTGTTTTCTTTAAATAATGCATTTGAAATAGGAAACAATAGCAGAGAAATTACAGGATAGATGGCAAGGTAGGGACCCATCAAAGCTTCAGATTTCCAATTCTAAAGTCAATTTGGAGGGAAAAAAACCCAAACCTACAAGTTAATAGGTGCATTTCTTCTCATAAATTCTTTTTGAGTTGTCTGAGCACTTCATTTTCACCTCACAAGAATTAGGAAAAAAAAATGGGCAAAAGGGAAAAGGCAAAAAGCATAGAAGGAACGTGTGTCTTACCTCTTCTTTGTTTTAAAACTACATATTAGAGCACCAAATCCCTTGGATACAAACTTCGTCAGCTGTTCACAGAAGTTATTTATAGCTGTTAAAATTTTTCCCCCAAGAGGCACATCTACCTCACACCGTGGAGTGTTGTGCAAGAAAGCCTCTGTGATGTCTTTGAGCAAGTTGGTGCATCCACCCAGCAGCAAACAGCTCAGAGAATGCCAGTGGGTGCTCTGTCATCAGTACATTACCTAGTGCAGGCATGTTCTATGTTTGCTCTCTTATTCTCCTTCGGTTCGTACCTCTCTGTGCAAACATCTCCACCCACCTACACTGATTTTCAGAACAAAAGATATCAAACCAACAGTAAACCCCAATCAAAACCTGAAATTCACCTACTCTTATGGTTTTGGAAAGTCTCAGTTCACTTGTGTCTGACTCAACTTACTCTCTATGACGGAAGACCTTGAACTGGAGATATGAAGATGCTATTACCATTTGGATCTGAATCCAGATTGTAATACCTTTTGTGAATGGTGAAGCATTATTTACAAGATCTTGCAATGACAGCACAAGGGGCAATGGGTTTAAAGTGGCAGAGGGGAGATTTAGACTGGATATTAGGAGGAAGTTCTTTCCAGTGAGGGTGGCGAGACACTGGCACAGGTTGCCCAGGAAGGTTGTGGCTGCTCTCTTCCTGGAGGGGTTGAAGGCCAGGTTGGACGAGGCCTTGAGTGAGCTGTACTAGTGGGAGGTGTCCCTGCCTATGGCAGGGGGTTGGAACTAGATGATCCTTGAGGTCCCTTCCAACTTTACCATTCTATGATTCTATGAAGTTCCACCTCAACATAAGGTGGAACTTATCCATGTGCACAAAACATATCACTTGATCAGCCCTTACCTTTCTTCACTTTTCTGTTAAGAGAAATTTCCTAAATAAAATATTACTTTTTTTTTTTTTTTAGATTTGAAGAAGAAATTATCACATCTCCATCTAATAACATTCACAACTGTGCTGTAGTTTATATCCATTGCACTGTACTAGTGGGAGGTGTCCCTGTCAATGGCAGAGGGTTGGAACTGGATGATCTTTGAGGTCCTGCCAACCTTACCACTCTATGATTCTGTGACACCATTCATTGAGTTCACAGGCCTAGTATAATTTGAAATCTTGAGAGAAGTGTTGAATTGGCTAAATCAGATTAAGTGACTGATTCAAATATTAAATCTGGTTTGGTTTGGTTTGGTTTGGTTTGTGTATTGCTGCTGTTGGGTTGGTTTTGTGTTGTTTGTGTTTTGCTCCTGTTGGGTTGGTTTGTGTTTTGCTGCTGTTAGGTTGGTTTGGTTTTGCTGCTGTTGGGTTAGTTTTGTGTTGTTTGTGTTTTGCTCCTGTTGGGTTGTTTTGGTTTTTGGTACTGTTGGTTTGGTTTGGTTTGTGTTTTGCTGTTGTTGGTTTGGTTTGGTTTTGCTGCTGTTGGTTTGGTTTGGTTTGGTTTGTGTTTTGCTGCTGTTGGTTTGGTTTGGTTTTGTTTGTTTCACTGTATTTAGCTGCTGTTAGGTTGGTTTGGTTTTGCTGCTGTTGGTTTGATTTTGTTGCTGCTGGTTTGGTTTTGTTGTTTTGATTTGTTGTTGGTTTGTTTTGTTCTTCCACATTTGCTACCATTGCGGGTTGTATTTTTATTAGCTAAACATATATATAAACCAAATAAATGTAATTATCATGAAATTAAAAGCATGCACAATATAAATACACTCTGTATTTTGACAGTGTATATTTGTGCTCTAAATAAACAAAAAGAAAGAAACTTTTCCATTAAAAGAAAACAAAAGAAACAACTAAATGAAAAACCTCACTGTTACCATAAAAAAATCAAACAAACAACCAAAAAACCCAAAACCACCCCAAACCAAACAACCCCACCAAAAAACAACCTATAAAAAGGCTCATAAAAGAACCATTGCTCAGTTGTGGGCTATACAGGTATTCTTTAAGGAGGTGGTTTTGCTGCCTTTCTTCTGTTTTGGCTTTTCTCTGCAGAGAATACTCCTTGCTGAAGGTAAGGAGAAAGGCAAAAGATATGAGACAAGGCTCTTACAGTGCAGATGATGGATTTGAGTTGATGATAAGGTAACTCAGTAACAAGGAAACTCAGCTTGTGACTGCTTCTACAAAAGATCACTTCAGTGAGCTCTGATTCCAGGTTTTTATCTCCTTTGAGTGCAATAGTAGATCAGCCCAAGGTGAGTGCATCAACTTTGCCAGGATATGTCTCAGTTCTCTAAACATTTCTGTGTCAAAAGAAATTTGAACTCTTAATTTTGGTGGTTATTCTCTGTAATTTTCCTTATTAATCTCTTTTAATATTTTCAATTCCATCAAATCCTCTTGCCTGTAAAAGTGAAAAAGAAAATCTACAATCAGTCTATGAACTATTTAAAACTTAGTTACCCAGATGATTTACCTCTCCAACTTAAAGACCAGAATGTTAGATTCAGATGTGCAGCTCTTTTCATGGCTTACTCTGGTTCACTTCTCAGTGGAGTTCAAGACAATGACCTCTTGTAGCCCTATTAATTAAAAGTAAGTTATTTGGATTCCATTTGCATTGTGTCAAAAGCTGCAACTCTCTCTGATCGGTGGAGAAAGCTGACAGCAAAATATTCCTAGTGAAAAATCTCTACATGCTAACTGAGATGCCCTCCCTCGCTGACCCTTCCAATCCTTCAATTATTATCCTTTCTTATTCACAAAAGAATTCCTTTTTCTTTACTCTGTACTTCACTTTGTGCAGATGGCTGAGTTTGGAAAGGGAGTGGAAATGCGGAGCTCCATGCTTAAGTAATATACAATTATAAAGAAGTGTGGTATAAAGAACAGGAATGAGAAGTACTCTTGACCATGAATTCTGACTTGGATTGCAGGCAACCCAGAGCTCTGACTACTGCTTAAAATAGACCTGGTTATAATAAAATCAAGGCATTAGAAAACCTGTTGCACTGGTGGGTCCCCCAGATTTCTCTCTGTTTTCTGGAGTGATTTAATATAAGTAGAGATAGGATATCAAGTTCCTACGCTGTGTGCTAATTGGTCCAACTTTACTGTAGCTGAGGATCTGATCTGAGGGTTGCTATCATCATTTTTTTTTCTTGTTTGCTTGCTTGCTCTTGTGGTTGCAGAAGCTGCTACTTCACTGATGCTCAGACTCAGTAGAAGTAAGAAGAGATTATCCATAGGAGAAACAGAGAGTGTCTCAGAAACTACTATAATGAGGGGGGAAAAAAGGCTGTGTGCATGCTATGCGTAGAGGGATAGCAGAGTGATTGGGAAGCTACTCAGTTCTGATCTTTCTTTTAACATTAAATCACCCTCCTACTTATTAAAGACTGGCCCATTTTGAAGGAATAATTCTAATCATACTAGTAATAGTCAGGTTTCTGGTAATGATCATGTAGGAAACACTGACACAGAATGATATTGTGAACAGTTTGAACTGTGACCATAATCATCTACCTCTGCTTTCTACCCAGATTGCAAATGAAAGTGTTTGCTGTCAAAACCTGCTTTTGATCACAGGTAAGTCGTGGAAAAACCCAAGGGACTTTCTTTTCAGTTTTAGTCTCTTTATTCTTTGGAAGTCAAAGAATAAATGCCAGTGGTTTCAGCTTACAGAAGGAAACTTTTTCATGCAGCTGTCAGAGTTCTATTCTGAACTAGGGCGTTATCCATTGAATGCTATGTGAAAGGCTTGGTCCTGAAGTGCACTGAGTGTTCCTGCAAGCAAGGTACTGTATCCCGGACTGTTGGCACTCAGTACTCAGTTCTCAGAGTTCTAATTTAAATAATAAACTGAGCTTACTGTGTTCAGTAGGGACTTTGGCAGTAGTTTCAGACATCCTAAGGATTTTATCTCTGCAGTCCCAACTGTGTCAGTACTTAACTCATAAGGCAGTTTAGTCATATGGACAACCACATTAGTCATATAGCACAAGTTTATGCTTTATACTTCAGAGTACTTAAGGACACAGAAACCCTATAAATCTTCTCAATTAATCTATGACATGTCAGAAGTTTCTGTCACCCATACTCTCTTTTTTAGGGATATGTGACTTGAGCTGAACCAAATATTTTAGTCCTCAGGTGCCTGAACTGGTAAGGGTCACAGACTGGCAGTAGGCAGCTATCAGCCAACAAAGTGGTTGATGAAAAAGTTTTAACAAGGCTAAGTGCAGGGTTCTGCACTTTGAGCACAACAACCCCATGCAGTTCTACAGGCTGGGAACAGAGTGGCTGGAGAGTAGCCAGGCAGAGAGAGACCTGAGGGTACTGGTTGACAGCAGCTGAACATGAACCAGTAGTGTGCACAGGTGGCCAAGAAGGCCAATGGCATCCTGGCCTGGATCAGGAATAGTGTGGCCAGCAGGAGCAGGGAAGTCCTGTCCCTGTACTCAACACTGGTTAGGCCACGTCTTGAGTCCTGTGTCCAGTTCCGGGCCACTCAATTTAAGAAAGATGTTGAGGTGCTTGAACATGTCCAGAGAAGGGCACCAAGGATGGTGAGGGGGCTGGAGCACAGCCCTGTGAGGAGAGGCTGAGGGAGGTGGGGGAGTTCAGCCTGGAGAAGAGGAGGCTCAGGGTAGACATTTTTGCCCTCTACAACTACCTGAAAAGAGGTAGTAGTCAGGTGGGGTTGGTCTCTTCTCCCAGGTACCCAGTGGCAGAACAAGAGGACACAGTCTCAAAATGTGCTGGAGTAGGTTTAGGCTGGATGTTAGAAAGAAATTCTTCATGGAAAGAGTGACTGGCAGTGGAATGGCCTGGCCAGGGAGCTGGTGGAGTAACCATCCCTGGAGGTGTTTGAGAGGAGACTGGATGAGGCACTAAGTGCCATGGTTTAGTTAATTAGAAGGGATAGGTGATAGATTGGACTAGAGGTCTTTTCCAGCCTGATTAATTCTGAAATACAAACTATAAATATAAGGTGATTTTTGTACTATTAAAACAAAAATAAAAATAAATGACTGTAATATTCTTGCCATGTGGATGCCAACAAAAAAATGTATTCTTATTCCCAAATGTTGTGATCCTCGAAGGTCAGCAACTCTTGAAGAACTCTGAATAACAATAATTGGTTTTATGCAAAACTGCATTGCTACTGTATTCTGGCCCCTGAAGAACACATTTTTACCTTCATAGATCATGAGCCTGGAAATTACATATATCACATAGCTTCTAAAGTCTGAGGAAATCACTTTGGTGGGCAAACTGATAGCTACATTGCACCAGGTTGCTTTTCATAAAAAAGCAAAAGAGATATTGTTGTCTGTCAGTCGTGGTTGATCCATGGTTTTGTTAGAAGCTTGTTCCTATAACTTACTGTTTTAGTTAAATTGCAAAATTTCACTTTTAAGTTTTGCTTGTTTTTTATTTTTAGCACTACAATGTCTTTATCAGCTTTCTTAACAGGACTATAAATATCAGGTATGATTGCTTAGAATCATAGAATGGTAGGGTTGGAAGAGCCCTCAAGGATCATCTAGTTCCAACCCCCTGCCAATAGGCAGGGACACCTCCCACTAGTACAGCTCACTCAAGGCTTTGTCCAACCTGGCCTTGAACACCTCCAGGGAGGGAGCAGCCACAACCTCCCTCAGCAACCTGTGCCAATGTCTCACCACCCTCACTGGAAAGAACTTCCTCCTGACATTCAGTCTAAATCTCCCCTCTGCCACTTTAAACCCATTGCCTCTTGTCTTGGCATTACAAGACCTTGTAAATAGTCCTTCCCCAGCTTTTCTGCAGGCCCGCTTCAGATATTGCAAGGCTACTCTAATGTCTCCTGGAAGCCTTCTCTTCTCCAGGCTGAAGAGTCCCAACTCTTGTAGCCTGTCCTCAGAACAGAATTGCTATGAACATCTTTGTGGCCCTCCTCTGGACCCGTTCCAAAACTTCCATGTCCTTCCTGTGCTGGGGGCTCCAGAACTGCACACAGTACTCCAGATGGAGTCTAAGGAGAGCAGAGTAAAGGGGCAGAATCCCCTCCCTTGCCCTGTTGGCCACACTGCTCTTGATGTAGCCCAGCACACAGTTGCTGTCTGGGCTGTGTGCGCACACTGCAGGCTCATGTTGAGCTTTTCATCAACCCAGGCCCCAGGTCCTTTTCCTCAGGGCTGCTCTCAGCCATTCACCACCCAGCCTGGAGTTGTGCTTGGGATTGTGCCTAGCCAGGTGCAGGACCTTACACTTGGCCTTGATGAATTTCATGAGGCTGGCCTGGGCCCACCTCTCCAGCCTGTCCAGGTCCCTCTGGATGGCATCCCTGCCCTCTAGCAAGTTGAGTCATTTTAGTATCTCCTGCTGAGTGTGTCCAGCAGCTCAAGGGAGGTTCTACTCTTCCTCTATTCTGCCCTAGTGAGGCCCCATGTGGAATATTACATCTAGTTCAGTGCTTCCGGTTCAAGAGGGGCAGGGATCTACTTTAGAGAGTCCAATAGGGTGGCTATAAGGATGATGAAGGGACTGGAGAAATGTACTATGAGGAAAGACTGAGAGACCTGGGGCTGTTTAACCTGGAGATGAGAAGACTGAGAGGGGATCTAATAAATGTTTATAAATATCTGAGGGCTGGGGGTCAAGAAGGATGCTGTGGGAGACAGTGACAAATGCTTTACTGAAATCAAGATAAACCACATCCACTGCTCTACCATCATCTAGCCACCTGTTTATGTCCTCATAAAAGGGTATCAGGTTGGTCAAACATGACCTCCTCTTGGTAAAATCATGCTGACTGCTCCTAATGACCCTCTTGTGCTTGTGCGGTGGTTTGGGCATTCCCTGTTGGAAGTTAAGGACTGAAGCTCTATTTACAGCTCAGCACAATGTACAAGCAGAGATATACACTATAGACAGGAATAATTACAGAAATATACAAGTTAAAGGTAATACAGAAACACAACTCCCCTCCCAGAAATCAGAGACCCCAGGAGGGGCTCCCAACCACCCTTCCACCTTCTCTCCACTCCTATACCTTACCCCAGGGCAGGGTTTGACTTATGCACAAGGTGAGTTTGGAGGATTGGCCAGAGGGCTTAGAAGGAAACTGGTTAGTGAGGTTACTCTGCAGAGAGGATAAAGCAAGAAGCCAGACAGCCCAAGAGCATCTGCAAGTCTGAGTATCTTATCTTTGTTTATGTTCATATTCTTAAACATCTCAGCAAGCCTATGAGTGAAGCAGACATCACCATTGTTTTCCTTTCACAGCCTATAATATAATTTTCTCCATTAAAATATTCCAATTAGCCTCAAACCAGCAGAGCTTGATATGCCTAAGGACAGTGCCAAGGATAAGTTGCTCCATTACCCTTCTGGGAATGGAGGTGAGTCTGACTGGTCTATATGGTCTTGCTCTGGCAGAGGGGTTGGACTCTATGATCTCCAGAGGTCCCTTCCAACCTCTAATATCCTGTGATCCTCTGATATTCCAACACTAACAATACTATTTTGACATCAACCAGCTAGTTAAAGTATCAGCTACTAATACCCTGCAACTGGTATAAACAACACTTTAAATACCTGTATTTAAAGTGTTAAATAACTAACACTTTAAAAACAAAATGTCAAAAATATGAAGAAATCAGATATTAAAAACCAATGTGGATTTCACTAGTCTGGGATATATTTTTTTTGTTATATTTTGTCTGTGTTAAAGCCTAATAGTCTCATATAACCTCTTCCTTTCCATAGAGTTCCACATGCAGTTTAGAAGACTCAGACTGAAATGGTATTCCCTGAGGTGTTATCCATCTTTGCCCATAACTGGTGTTTTATTTCAAATAAAAAAATGTGAGAGTTTATAAGAGAGAAGGAAATCAAACTGATTAAAAAGTTTAGCACTCCTATTTCTGACTTATGGATTAGCACTTTTGTTTTTGGGGGGGAAGGAGGAAACAATATATAATGGCACATCAGAATCTAACAAGTACGAATAGTAGGCATTAATTTAATTAGGACATGCAATTCACTGCTGAGTTGGAAAGCATATTTGGGGAGTGCTTTCTGACATGAAATCCTGTGTGTGCTTCTAGAAGCTGATGCTGTAATTTTCATTCTCAAAGTGACAAATAAATCAAAGTAATTCAGAATTTCCCATGTCCTATCATTTCTCCAAATCCACTCTGCTCAGGTTCCCCAACAGAAGTCTGAATGGCAGATTCAGATGATTCATATCAGGCATTCCAGCTTCCTTCTGTACCTACACCTCCCCCCCCTCCCCTTCCCTGCTTCATTCTCCAACAACCTTTACAATTCACTTCTTTGTACAGAGCTGGAGAAAATTAGTCACACTTTTGTTACAAGATCTGGTTTATATATGTGAGTAGGACAGTTAGGAGATAAAGACACAACTTTGCATTTAGAAAAGACTCTAAATCTCAGAGCTGACACATGCACCTGAATGCAGCTATTATGATGTTGAACATATATGTATGGTGCTGACATGCATCGTGCACACTTAAGTCTCTGGAGGTTAATTTCATATATCACATACCTTTGATCGCCTCATGTTTTAGCACACTACCCTGTCTTTGTTTTATTATTTTTGTGATGGATGATTGCAGCTGCTCAGTGAGGTGGGAGGTTAGAAATCTCAACAAAGAAATGCAAAGTTGCCTGAGATCTAGGGCTTGAACATAGGATTTTAGATAAAAGGTACTATAGGTTGTCATTGCCTAGCAGTGGGGCTGGGCTTGATGATCTGCAGAGGTCACTTCCAACCCCTATCATTGTGTGATTCTGTGACTGGCTAAAGTAAGAGAAGTTTGATTAGAATTTGTATACACTTCTACTGTAGAATAAGAAGTGTCCTACTGTATGTGGGTTTTTAAAAAAGGTTTCTGGTTTTGAGGTTCAACATTCTTGCTAAAAGGAAGAAATATTTTTGTATTGGTTAGATTTTTTTTTTTCCTTTTCCTTTCAAAAGCTGGAAAGCGATACTCATCATACTGAAGTAGACAGTTTTTACAGCTATGGGAAATAAAACATCAACAGAAAAATAAGCCCAAAGCCACCTTTGGAAATGTCAGAAATGTGAGTTTATTGATAACCTCTTGAGATAAGATGCATTTTAAATATGTTACTGACAAGTTGGAAAGAGCTCATCAGAATCATATACAAGTCCAATTCAAACTGAGACAAACTGCCTACTTTACTTATCACAAGTAAGTCCACGAGGTAATTCAGCATGTCCAACATGAGTCTGTTGGGAGAGCAGGTTCCCTTTCACACTTATGCTTTGTAATTGCCAGTTTTATGGTAAAAGAAGATAAAATCCTGTGGTTGGCAAACTCATGAAAGGGTTTGGCTTTGGTTGTTTGGTTTGGGTTTGTTTTGTTTGTTTTTTTCTTTTAAATAATTTTCTTTTCTTTTCTTCCCCATCCTCCTCCTCTCCCCTCCTCTCCTCTCCCCTCCCCTCCTCTCCTCTCCCATTATGCGTCTGAATCACTCTTGGAGCACAATAACCCTTCTGGCACCATAGAGTGGCCCAGGAAGTCCACTACAGGGATTTTGTCAGCATTTATAATTCCTCATGTGTTTTTCTGCATGATACACCAATCCCAGAGGTGCATAAAAGTCTGGTTTTCTTCTTCTTGTTATCCATCACGGATATCT
>VWZE01013881.1:26793-41549 GCA_013396675.1 Eubucco bourcierii | reverse complement strand
CTCTCCTCTCCTCTCCTCGAGTCTCCTCTCCTCTCCTCGAGTCTCCTCTCCTCTCCTCTCCTCGAGTCTCCTCTCCTCGAGTCTCCTCTCCTCGAGTCTCCTCCAGTCTCCTCGAGTCTCCTCTCCTGCTCTGTGTACATATAAACTAAAAAAATATAAATAATATAAATATAAAAGTGTATTTGCATGTGTGTGTGTGTGTATATATATATATATGTATATAGATGCACAGTTAGTATATATGCCACCTCATCCAAATGAAAAGATATGGTACCTTGTTAATATATCCAAGCTCTTTCTCTTCAGAGTCTTAAAATGATTACCAAATAAGATCTGTATGATGTCCAAATAGCCATCAGGAATGCAGTTTAAGCTCCTCTAAAAATCAGTCAAAAGCTTTTCCTTTAACAGATATCACTTTAATTTAAATTTGCTGCATAATTATCTAAGTCTTCTCTTAGAGTGTGAAAATGTTCTTATGTCCTAAGTGATTAATAATAAAAAAATGAATGCTTGAAATTTATTTGAACCCTTTGCAGTGCATATTTAAATTTATATAGATTTATTTTTCCTATAATAGAATCTAAGATTCTACAAGTTCACATTAACTATAAATCATCTGGAAGAGGGGTTTTTTTTTGGTCAATTTTTAAATGAAAAACAATGTCAGAAAGTGTTACCCTTCTTTATGTTGTACAATTAAAATAACAATATTCCACGTGAACTTTCAACTCTGCACTACAATCTTTGTCTGAGCCACTTTTGGTGATTACTCAATCTGATAAAGAAGAGGAGCAGGCACCATGGTGGTCCACTTAGCATTAAGCAAGGTCATTTTTCCTACAGCATTAGCCTAAACCCAGACCAATTATGGTGAAAGCTGCTAAATCTGTGTATAATTAAAGCAATTGTGTAGAAGGGTCTTGGGTTTGTTTCCAAATCCTAATATCCTGATCTGTAGAATTAGTTTTGGTTTGTTTTCTGATTTTTTTTTTGTTTTTATTAATTTAAATTACTGTTATTTTAATTTTTTTAATTGCTAGATACCAAGCATTACAAAGACAGTTTTAAAATGCATGAAATGATTTTCAGATTTGCATTTGAATGTAATTATAGACATATACTAAATCTTCAACTAAATCAACTGGAAAAAAAACCCCATAACAGCTATTTCAGAAGTAATGATGTCATTTTCATCTTTTTATGTAAATCTGCAGAAGTAAATATGCCTCTATACTTTAATATACTCTTCCTGTGTGCTTTATGTAGTAGTGTGTTAAGCCCTGTGACCACTAGTAGAAAACAGACATGGGTCTGCTCAAGCAAGTCCAGAGAAGGTCCATGAAGACTGTCAGGGAGGCTAGAGAACCTTTGCTACAAGTGCAAGGTGAGAGAGTTGGTTTTCTCCAGTTTGGAGAGTAGAAGGCTCTGAGGAGACCTTATAACATCTCCCTAGTACTTAAAGAGGACCCACAGGAAAGATGGGGAGAAACTCTTTATTCAAGGAGTGTAGTGATAGGATGAGATGTAACAGTTTTAAAGTAAAATAGGGTAGATTTAGATTAGATATAGTTGTGAATGCCCTGTGTAGCAGTTTAAGAGCTAATTCTCTATTATGGTTCTAAATTATAAAGAAGAGAGGAAATTTCTGGACCTTTTTTGTATATAGAATCATAGAATTATAGAAACGTAGAAACATAGAATGGTAAGGTTGGCAGGGACCTCAAAGATCATCTAGTTCCAACCCCCTGCCATAGGCAGTGACACGTCCCACTAGAACAGGTCACTCAAGACCTTGTCCAACCTGGCCTTGAACACCTCCAGGGAGTGAGCATCCACAACCTCCCTGGGGAACCTGTGCCAGCATCTCACCACCCTCACTGTAAAGAACTTCCTCCTAACATCCAGTTTAATTCTCCCCTCTTCCAGTTTAAACCAATTACACCTCATCCCGTCATTACAAGACCTTGTAAATAATCCCTCCCCAGCCTTCCTGCTGTTCCTTCACTCCTCTCTAACTCCTCCACTAACATTTTCCAGATAACATATAAGCCTTCCTGGTTGTTTTCTATCTGGGGAGAGAGAAGGTGGCATCAGCCCCTCCTAGGCTTTTTCTTTGTCCAGGGAGGAAGACTGAATTTCCGTATTATTTCTAAATTGTCTATATTTGTGAATAAATGCAAATCATATTTTGTATATATGCTTGTAAATTTAGCTTTGCTGTAAAACATAGCTGCATCTTACTTTTCCAAGCCATCTGAGCTGGTCTGGTAAATTTTAATTGTGGTGGTCGTAGGGCAAGTTCCCATACCACCACAAAAAAAAAGCAAACCAACCAACCAACAAACAAACAAACCAAACCAAAACGAAGACAGAACAAAAAATGTGGCTGGTTCACTTGTAGGTGTGATTATTTTACACATTAGAAACTCAAATGTTTAAAATCAAGTGAATTGTGTTTTGCTATCACAATAGAAATCATCTTCCTGTTGACACCGTCGCAGAACAGAACACAGTCTGCCTTCAATAAAGAGCTTGCTAGAGGTTACTGCTGTAAATAATCCAGGTCATATTTATTTCCTTGGTTTACTTCTCAGAGAATGTTTTGATGGATATCGTCATCCTAATAAATTTATCTATGTATTTAAGATACTATAGTTACTGGCACAGTGAAGAGGTGGATCCCATGGGGAGTTGTTATGGATTTATGCTTTCTCTCTGCCTCTACCTCTTTCTCAACAATGACAGCCACTAGGGCATCATCATCATCATCACCGTCACCATCATCATTATTTCATTATAACGTTATAATTATAATAATAATTATTATAATAATCATAATTATTATTATCATTATAGTTCTGCAACTCCCTATTACAAGAAAGATATGGATGTGCTGGAAGATATGGATGAGGATGATGAAAGGGCTGGAGTACCAATCCTATGAGGACAGGCTGAGAGTGTTGAGGTTGTTCAGTTTGATGAAGAGAAGGCTCCAAAGAGACCTTATTGTGGCCTTCCAGTATTCAAGTGGGGCCTACAAGAAAGCTGGGGAGGGATTTTTAGGGTGTTGAGTAGTGATGGGACTGGGGGGGAATGGATCCAAGATAGAGGAGGGGAGATTTAGATCAGACATTAGGAAAAAAGCTTTTCACCACGAGGGTGGTGAGACACTGGAACAGGTTGCCCAGGGAGGTGGTGGAAGCCTCATCACTGGAAGTTTTTAAGGCCAGGTTGGATGTGGCTCTGAGCAACCTGAGATAATGCGAGTTGTCCCTGCCCATTGCAAGGGTATTGGAACTAGGTCATCTTTGAGGTCCCTTCCAACCCTGACAATTCTGTGATTATTATGCCCCTGGATAACTATTGATAAATGTCATCAGATTTGGGTAAAATGTTTTCTCTTTTTGGAAAAATATTCAGAACCTATTCTTTTTCCTAATCCTAATTGAGTTCAAACATGCAAATCATTAAGAAAATAAAAGTTCAACATCTGTCTACACAAAGAGATGCCATTTGTTCTTTCAGTATTTTGAAAACTTGTAAATTAATAATTTCATTAAAAAAAAAAATCAATGCCATTAGTTTACATCATGGAATAAAACCATATCGAAGCAGGTTTTCTTTAAACCAGTTAAGAGATTTTTGCAATTAAAAAAAAAAAAAATCCAAAGCAATGGGTTTGTAAAAACTGTGCTGGTAAACAAATTTTCTTTCAGCAGATAGGCACTTTCTGCCAACAAACACTGGAGCTTGTGCAAAGGTTTTGATTATTTTGATTAAAATTTATATTTTAGTACTCAACGAGTACTGTCATTAATCTGCGTGACTAACAAGACGTAGAATTGAGTTTAGCATTTTTCAAATGAAGAGTTGAGATGGTTAAGCTTCAGTTGCCTGTATGTGGTAGCAGATCTCAGAAGCAAGGCAGTATGTGGATCAGAAAAAAAAAAAAAGTTAACGAATTCTTATTTATTGGTAGGAAAAAAACCTTAAGCAATCACTTTCCACAATTAATAGTGGAATAGAATTAAATCAGAAGCAGACTAGGTACTTAAGATGTCTAGAAAGTATTATTTTAGGGTTTAAGATGAAAGAGTCCAAAAGATCCAGAACTGTGCTGCCAGTACCCAATAACAGTTAAATTTTCTGTTTCTAGTTAAGAAGTTTTTAAGACTCAGACCAAGTTTTGCCATCACAGATGGCAGAGAAATGGGACAATGCTGGAAATGTAAATGTTAAAAGAAGTCTAGTTTGGTAGACATGGCAATTTCACAGAATCATAGAATCATTTTGGTTGGAAGGGATGTTTAAGATCATCAGTTCCAACCATTAACCTAACACTGCCAAGTCACTAAGGTATTAATAAGATCCCTTCCTCAGCCTCCTCTTCTGGAGGCTAAATGGATCCAGAGCCTTTTCTCATAAGGAATGTGGTCCAATCCCCTAATCATCCAGAATCCATGTGTGCCAATCCTATGTCAGCTGGGACCTCTCTGGAATGGCAGGACTACAGATAAATTATTGAAAGTTGCTTGATGAGCACTTCCATCAGCTCCTTTAGTACTCTTGGATGAATCTCATCCAATCCCATAGACTTGTGTGGGCCACTTCCTCTTGCACTGTGTGTGGGTTCGTTCTGCTCCCTGTTCCTCTTGTCTTGTTCAGTGGGCTGAGCACTCCGAGAACACCTGGTTTTCCCTATGAGCAAGCAGAGTACCCAGGTGGTAAAGAAAGCCAATGGCATCTGGGTTTGGATTAGAAATGCTGTGCCCAGCAGGAGCAGGGAGGTGGCTATCCCTTTGTACTCAGCTCTCGTGAGGCCACACCTCCAATACTGTGTTCAGTTTTGAGCACCTCAGTACAAGGAGGTGCAGGAGTGAGTGCAGAGGAGGGCAAGGAAGCTGGGGGAGAGCCTGGAGAATAAATCTTATGAGGAGCAACTGAAGGATCTGGGGCTGGTTAGTTTGAAACAGAGGAGACTGAAGGCAGACCTCATGGCTGTCTACAGATACCTGAAAGGAGGTTGTAGGGAGGTTGGTCCCAGTTTCTCCTCACAGGTAATTAGTGATAGAACAAGAGGCAATGGTCTCATGCTGACACTGGGTAGGTTTAGACTAGATATTAAGAAAAAAATTTCACAACAAGAGTGTTCCAGCATTGGAATGGGCTGCCCAGGGAGATGGTGGGGTCACCAACCCTGGATGTGTTTAAAAGTCCTTTGGATGTGGCACTTGGGGATCTGGTTTAGGGTGAACCTCGTAGAGTAGGGTTATTGGTTAGACTTGATGATCCTGAGGGACTTTTCCAACCAGCATGTTTTTGTGATTCTGTGATTCTCATTACAGAGAAGCATAGAAGGCAATCAGTAACTCAGATATTTCCTCATCCTTGGTTACTTCCTCATCACTGCGGTATCAGCCTCTGTAGATGACTGATTAATATAAGGCGAAGAAAAAACAAAAGCAAAAGCAAAATCAACACGAAAAGTAAATCACAAAACCACAGAAAGTTAGAGGTTGGAAGGGACCTTCAGAGACTATCAAGTTCAACCCACCTGACAAAACCAGGATCACCTAAGCTAGTCTGAACAGCTAGCTGAATGCATCCAGCTGGGTTTTGAAAATCTCCAGAGGAGACTCCTCAACCTCCCTGTGCAGTTTGTTCAGTTCAAACAGTTTGCCAAAAAAGATTAAAGGGACTGTTAATGATCCTCCTTGATATGCTCAATGGTGTACTTACTGCTCCAGAAGGGATAGAGTGAGTAGGGTTGTGATTTTAGTAAAGAAAGTAAGAACACAGAATAACTAATTCCGGATTTTAATTACTCATGATTTCCCAACTTCCATTTGCAAACTATGAGAGGGCTTAGGTATTCCTCATTGTTTCAGTAGATTTGGTCCAGATCCTTTAGCACTGAAATATTAAATCTGCAGATTGGTGTTTAATTTGATTTCATAGATCAGTTAGGCAACCAAGGGAGCAGATAATTGGATGGTTGCAGTCTGCTCTTCACTGTAGAGGGCCTTTTACAAATTTGACAGTCCACTTATTTTTTGGATTTAGTGGTTGAATAATTCACTGTAGAGAATAATTTTCAGACCTTGTTGTAATAACTTCTGAGAGTCCTTTAAGCAGAGGAACCCCTTAACAAAGAAACTATTATTTAATTTTATTCCTAATGCAGTTTAAGGTGTTGATGACCATATAAAACCCCTCGGTGGCATCTACCAGACTATGTCAAATGTCATTTATCTTATCTAACATGTGCTCTTATAATTGTCTTCAGTACTTCTGTTCTCTTGTCTGTTAAGCTGATTTCCTGGAGGTTGGCTATGGAAGAGGATCACAGGATCCTGTGTACATCCTACTGTGTACAGTTCTGGAGCCCCCAGCACAGGAAGGGCATGAAAGCGTTGGAGCAGGTCCAGAGGAGGGCCACAAAGATACTCAGAGGGCTGCAGCAGCTCTGCTATGAGGACAGGCTGAGAGAATTTGGGCTCTTCAGCTTGGAGAAGAGAAGGCTTTGAGGAGACCTTAGAGTAGCCTTCTAGTATCTGAAGGGGGCCTACAGGAAGGCTGGGGAGGGACTATCGACAAGGTCTTGCAATGATAGGACAAGGGGCAATGAGTTTAAACTGGCAGAAGGAAGATTTAGACTGGATGTTAGGAGGAAGTTCTTTACAGTAAGGGTGCTGAGGCACTGGTAGAGGTTGCCCAGGGAGGCTGTGGCTGCTCCCTCTCTGGAGTTGTTCAAGATCAGGTTGGATGAGGCCTTGAGTGAGCTGTACTAGTGGGAGGTGTCCCTGCTTATGGCAAGGGGTTGGAACTAAATGATCCTTGAGGTCCCTTCCAACCTTACCATTCTATGATTCTATGGTTCTACGATCATTGTCTTTGGGATTCACTCCCTCTTGTGGAAATAAGTTACAACCATGGATGTTGTTTGCACATTTTCATCTTCCTGTTTTCATATTTTTTTTAAATGCTGTGTTATTGTTGCTGGCTGAGACAGTGGTGGTGTTAATATCTTGTCTGACAGTTGGAAAGACAAATGATGTACTGTTTTCACTTTCAATATTTCTTAATGTATGTTCATATATAATATACACATTGCTAGCTTATGTACACTAATAAACAGCCACATCCCAAACATTTTAAGTACACTGATTCATTCTAAAGTGGAGTCAAATAGAATAAAATCTTTTGTGAAACATTTTTCAAAAAGTTTACTTTTGACAGCTTTTTAGTTATCTATTTATTTACTTATTGCAGCTAACCTCTTTTAGCATCTCAGTGACAGTCTGCTGCAGGTTCTCCATAGTAGCATATAAGTCTTCATAATTTTTGATGTATTTTTCAAAGGTTGTACATACACTGTTGAATAATGAAGTACTTAATATTCTGCATGATGCCAAGCTTTTCAATTTATGAGACCTACTTTGTTCCACCATACTGGATAAATTGTTTTGGTTTTGTTACTTTTTTTTTTTTTTTGGTTCTCCTTTTAAAGTAACTTGGAATTAAATGTTGATGCGGGCATACAGTGGGAGTGAAGGCAGAAGGAATTGCAGTTTTATAGGCACAAAAGTAAGTGACTTGCAGGGTTATGTCCTTAGTGTTTAGTGTGTCAGGTGGACTTGAAGTCATGTAACAAATGTAACAAAATGCCACAAAACCCAGCTTAGCCTGAGAACTTCATATTTTTGTAGTGAGAGTAGAATTGAAACTGGGTTCAGAGGTTAAGAGAGACAAAAGAACCTCTCCTGTCCTCTCTGCCTACGCTTTCACCATTTCTTTTCCATACGGTAACATAACACAACTGCTGCCCCATTATATAACTTCCAGCAAGAGTAGTAAGATCAGAGGAGTAGGTTGTTCATGTACAAAAGGATTTGCAGAGTGTGAACTGTGCATATGAAATGTAGTACACAAATAAAAGAAAGTGAACTGTAACAATTTCGAAGCAGGTTCTTAAATCTTCTGTGTTCTCAATGCACAGAAAGTGTTTCATCTTCTACAAAGGAAGGTTCTGAATTTAAATATTTTAGAGGACCTTCCTGGCAGCATAAATTGTGTAGTATATGCCAAGTTTTAGGGAGCCTATAAAATGTTATTCATTGATATTTTTCTTCTGTGAGTTTAAACCTTACAGAGAGCCTAATGTTTGAAAGTGTTCCACTCCTAACAATTAAAAATATTCATAATTACTTCTGGCAGTGATGTTAAAGAAGAAAAGCAAACATGCTGTTTCTCCCAAACTGGAAATTAACCTCCTGCCTTCATATTCTTTTCCAATTTTTTTGGAAAAAAATAAAATAGTGGCTAGGAAATGAGGAATCTATGTGGTATTTTAAAGATTATGTTCAAAATTTAGCAGCAATGATTTTGGTGTAAAGGTTAAAGTCACTGTGGGAATTGTTCAGTTGAAAAAGCAAACAAACAAACAAGCAGGGGCACAAGAACACAATAAAATTTAACAAAATCCAAACAAAATTTAAAAGACAAAAAACCCACAATAAAACCCAATAAAAAAAAAGACAAAAAAATCCCAACCCAACAAGCACACACACACACACACACACAAAAACAAAAAAATCCCATAAACAAACTAAAAAAACCCAACAACCCAAAAAACCAAACAAGCATAAAAAAGAAAACAACAGAGGAGAAAAGCAATGAGAATGTGGCAAATGATTTTGTTGTCTAGAGACAAATCCGAGCACAAACTGGTGCCTTTTAAACAAATGCCCTGCAAATGGACTGCCAACTAGATCCATAAAAACAATTGAATGTTAAGTGAGATCCCTAAGAACACTAAAGAGATTTATTAGTGACTTTGCAATGAATGCTGAATTAATTAATAATGATAAAGTCCTCAAATTCTCCCAGTAAATGGCTTCCAGATGTTCACTGTTCCCATTGTTGCAGTGAATCCAAAGACCCATGGACACGTCAGAGGTCAGATTAGTATTCTTTCAGACCATTTTAAAGCAAACTACTTCACTGCTAGTGTAGATGCAGTGTTTTCTTTTATTTTCCCTAACATTTTTGCTCATCTAAGGATATATATAAGGATATTTATGAATTTGAAGACATTAGTATGTTCTCATTGGGTTTTAATATGACTGAATCTACCTTGAAAAAAAACCTCACAATATATGTTTGCTCAGTTTGAAGACAAAAGCAACACAAGAAGAGATACTTCATCTGGTTTAAAAGTCTGGAAAAGATACTGGCTTGTGTGCAACACAGATTTCATGTATGTGAGAACTGAGAAGGATCCCTGACTTGTTGGGTGTTGTTTGTACCCAGTGTCCTTATGAAAACTTGTACTCATTACTGTGAAGTAATTCTTTCTTCAAGTGATAGATTTATATTTAGTAATTGATTAAGTCTGAGATTGCTTTTATGTAAATTTAGCCATCAAAAAATGAAATGTCTTGTCTTAGCTTTCTGTGTAGACAATGAAGAGACATGATCTTCCAGAGGGTGTTGCTGTCTATCCCAGAAGAGATATCAAAGGCAGTGGTGATAAATTGCCTTTTGGGAGTTTGCAATTTGCATTCAGAGGGCCTTAGCTTCAGGGACTGTAGAAGGAGCCTAGACGATTAGCTTAAGTTTGACACCTAACTCTAATCATTAATATTATATGAAAGGAATCATGCCCTTAAATTATTACAAACATTATAGTGTGAAGGGTCACCAATCCATCTACTTGGCTCAATAAATGATCTCTGACAGGAGCTTACAAGAGATACTTGACAGAAAGACACAAAAATCAAGCAGTGGACAGCTAAGGAACATTTTTTTTTTTTTTTATCCTGTGTGGAACTTTTCAAGTTGATTAATCAGCTCTTGTTTTATGTCTTCAAGTAACAAGATGAATACGAGTTCCTATCTTTAGATGTTAAACATATGAATTTTCCCTGAAGATAAAGAACATTAACCCAGAGAACAGAATCGCAGCATTTCATTTAAGTATAGTTAAAGAACTGTGCTGCCTCTTTACAAAATAGACAACCTCTACTGCGCTGACCTCTACCAGAGCATAGCTCCTGGTGAGGAATGAACTCTGTCGGGGCAGGTAGTTCAATGTTGCACTCTGCCTTGGAAATGCAATGCGACCACATTGTTCCTAAGGCAAATATTATTCCCTCAGAATACTCTGCTGTAAGTTGTAATTTGCACATTCCATCCAGTCATGCAGTGAAAAGTTAAATGGAACCTTGCACAGGAAATCAAGCATAATGGGTTATCTTTTGTGTTACACTCTTCAGTATTAAGCACTGGAAAATAAGACATATATGATCTGAAGACAAATCTCATGTGCATTTGAATATGTTTTCCACGTGAAGGCTTTTCTATAGTAAGATAGAATGACATGGAAGGAGGGTAGGAGTATTTATAATGTGCAAGCAAACTGTCATTTTAATTATCCTCTAAATACAAACACTGTGGTTGTACTCAAACTATGATATAATTACATTGGTTTCATAACTGTTAGAATGTATATAACCTTGGGTTGGGCAGCCCATTCCAGTGATTTCCCACTGCCCAGGGAGGTGGTGGAGTCCCCTGGAGGAGTTTAAGAAAAGACTGGATGGGGCACTTAGTGCCATGGTCTAGTTGATTGGCTAGGGTTGGGTGACAGGTTGGACTGGATGACCTTAGAGGTCTCTTCCAACCTGATTGATTCTATGATTCTATGGTTCTATGATTCTATGGTTCTGTGGTTCTATGGTTTTTTGGTTCTATGATTCTATGGTTCTGATTCTGTGATTCTATGATTCCATTCTATGGCCAATGCTAAATAACTGGGAAAGCATGTAACCTATATACTGACCCATTATGTTCCATACGTGCAACAAACACGAATACAAAAGTATATTAAATCCTTGGCTTGTTTACTGTTATTGTCAGGGCTATTATTAATTTAAGGTGACAGTTAAAATTAATGCCATTAGACTTGAAATAATGCATGACACCCTTCAATTATACAGTCTGCCTAGATTTTATTTACAGAAGTAAGCAAGTTGTGAGCTACTTTACAGAATACATGAAGGCCAGACAGAAAGGGACCTGCGGGTACTGGTCGAAAATGGGCTAAGCATATCAGCACTGTCCCAAGTGACCAAGCAGGCTAATGTCATCCTGGGCTGTACCAGGAATAGTGTGGCCAGCAGCCCCAGGGAAGTCCTTTTGCCCCTCCACTCAGCACTGGTTAGGCCACACCTTGAGTACTGTGCCCAGTTCTGGGACCCTCAGTTTAAGATGCTGAGTTGCTTGAACATGTCCAGAGCCCTGTGAGGAGCAGCTGTGGGAGTTGGGGTTGTTTAGCCTGGGGAAGAGGAGGCTCAGGGGGGACTTTATTGCTATCTACAACTACCTGAAGGGTGGTTGTAGCCAGGTGGGGGTTACTGTCTTCTCCCAGTCAACCAGTGACAGAACGAGGGGACACAGTCTCACTTCAGTCTCAGATTCAGCCTGCACCAGGACAGGTTTAGGTCGGATGTTAGGAAGAAGTTCTTCACAGAAAGAGTGGTTGGCATTGGAATGGGCTGCTTGGGGAGGTGGTTGAGTCACTGTCCTAGAAGATGTTTAAAAGGAGACTGGATGAGGCACTTAGTGCCATGGTTTAGTTGATTAGATGTTGAGCAATAAGCTGGACTCGATGATCTCAAAGGTCTTTTCCAACCTGATTGATTCTGTGATCCTGTTTTACTTCCAAGAATTTCTTTGCATTACATTTCAGAGATCCATTTAAAAAGTGGGTGATCACACATCTCTCCAAACTTTTTCAGAGGTTCACAAGATGATTACTCAATAATTTCTTATCTTTTGCATACTTTTCTATTCTTTTCTATTCTATTTCTATTTCTTTTCTATTGCATACTTTCCATTCAGGAAAAACATCAGGTTAGACTGTTCTGGAAGAATGTTACACAGAAACTTAAAATTCATGGGGTTTTTTGTTTTGTTTTGTTGGGTTTTTTTTTTTCAGTTTTGTAGAGGTCATAAACAGTTAGACTTCTGGTGACTCGTTCTAAATGTAAGGAAATGGTATGTGTAATAATAAGCAAGCTGACTTCTAGAGGTGTGCCTAAATATGCCACTCTAGCTACATTTTAGAAGATCTGGAATTCTTTCCTCTCCTTTTTCAGCAGCATTGTAGTGATTGATCCATTCTAGCCTCTGTTTTTGAATCATCACTATCACTACAATGATCCAAAGAATCTGTTTCTAAACTTTACCAGTCTTATATTTCATTGCAGGAAATGTTTATTGCTTTTGAATGCAACGAGTGGAAAATGCCAGGCTTATTTTCATAGAGACAGACGGTGACTGCAAACACTACCATCCATCCTACCTTTCCTTGTAGGTCTTTATGCAGAGTATGACTTGAACAGCTGTTGTTGCTCATTCTTGGGCATTGAAATACTTCATTGCTAACACTAAAGAAGAGGAAAAAAAGCCAGCAAGTTTCAAGTAACACCTGCTAAACTCTTGTGGCTCTGAGTTGTCTCCAGTGCCATATGATGTTTAGAGCTCAGATGCAAAGCATTCCTTCTAAGGCTAAAATCCAGCAGGAACTGATAGTTCCACTCCAGTGACTTTAATATCTACTACTACTTATTAGCCAGAGGAAATGAAATGCATTGATCACATATCTAAAAGCATATCACTTAATACAAAAAGTTAATACCCTTGAAATAATAATTAACCAGGCAATTTTACACCAAATGCCTTCAAATAATTTCAAAAAATAGTTGAGCTTTTTTAGAAGCAAAGCTATTGGTTAGACTCAGAAGACTGAACCTATATTGATAAACTTAACAGATGCGTGTTTTGAGGGAAAAAAAAAAAGAAAAAGAAGCCCTTCCTTAAAAAAAAACAAAACAAAAAAAACCTAACAAGTTACCACTACAAATTTACAGTTAGCTGAAACTGGACCAAGTACAATTTTTAAATTAGAGAAGTGGCATTTTGTTAATTGGTATGTTCACATTAAGTATTGAAGAAGATAATAAATTATTTTCTATACCCTTAATTGAAATATGGCTGCAGACGTGGTTACGATTTAATTAGGAAACACATTAATTATATATTAAGATCTTTAGTGCTTATATACTCAAGGCTTTTCCTTGAAAATAAACAAGCCACAGCTCAACAACGCATTTTGGCATCAAGGTGCAACAACACCAATATTGTGACTTTCTGTGGGCCACGTGGGCTAAGCACGGATCAGTGAGCAACTTTATGGGAATTCAGACTGCTATATTCTGGTGACTCATGAGAAGAGGCAGCTCCCACAATATTCAGAATGTGTTATGTGTTCTTGCCTAGACACAGACAATGTGTAGTCATACAAAAAGATCCTACAGTAGTAATTAGCAGGGAACAGTGCATGGAACCAATTGGAAAAATTGGAAAAGGAACGAGTTGTGTGCTATTAATTTACTCTAGTATAGCCTCTTTCAGTTTTCTGAAAAAAAAAAACAAACCAAACCAAACTAAACCAAACCAAGACACCAACAGAAACTCAACCCCAAAACTAAAACAATAACTGAAACAACCAACCAATGGAACACCCTCCCCACCCCACCCCAGACAAAACCAAACAAAAAACCCCCAAGCATCAAAAAATGGCTTTTTCAGAAGTATTTAAAATACTTTGTCCTTCTGGGAGGTTATTAATTTTGGTAGTGTCTTCTCCAGCTACATACTGAATACTTGTGTAAAGGTGGCAAGAAATGTAAGTAGCCTGGAACTGAAAATGCACAAGAAAGTCTCTACAACAACAATACACTGAATTAAATAAAAATAAAAAAGGAAAAGACTAGTCTAACAAAAAAAACCAAACTGACAGTAACTCTACACTGCCCTAGTGAGGCCCCATCTATAATATTGCATCCAGTTGTGGGCTCCCAGTTCAAGAGGGGCAGGGATCTACTGGAGAGAGTCCAACAGAAGGCTACAAGGATGATGAAGAGAGTGGAGCACTGCATTATGAGGAGCGGCTGAGTGACCTGGGGCTGCTTAGCCTGGAGAAGACTGAGAGGGGAACTAATAAATTATAAATATCTGAGGGCTGGGGGTCAAGAAGGAAGGGACAGCCTCTCCTCACATATGGCATGTGAGAGGACAAGGGGTAATGGATGGAAACGACATCACGGGAAGTTCCACCTCAACATGAGGAAGAACTTCTTTACTGTAGGGATGACAGAGCCCTGGAACAGGCTGCCCAGAGAGGTTGTGGAGTCTCCTTCTCTGGAGGCTTTCAAGACCTGTCTGGTTGCATTCCTGTGGTCCTGCTCTGGTAGGAGGGTTGGACCAGAAGACCACCTGGTTAGGCACAATTCCAAACACAAATACAGGCTGGGTGGTGAATGGCTGGATAGCAGTCCTGAGGAAAAGATTCTGAGGGTCTGGGGTGATGAAAAGCTCAACATGAACCTGCAGTGTGTGCATGCAGCCCAGACAGCAACTGAGTCCTGGGCTGCAGCAAGAGCAGTGTGGCCAGCAGGGCAAGGGAGGGGATTCTACCCCTTTACTCTGCTGTTGTCAGACCCCATCTGGAGTCCTGTGTGCAGTTCTGGAGCCCCCAGCACAGGAAGGACATGGAACTGTTGGAGTGGGTCCGGAGGAGGCCATGAAGATGTTCAGAGGGCTGGAGTAGCTCTGCTATGAGGACAGGCTGAGAGAGTTGGGGCTCTGCAGCCTGGAGAAGAGAAGGCTTTGAGGAGACCTTATAG
>VWZE01013881.1:0-17687 GCA_013396675.1 Eubucco bourcierii | reverse complement strand
GTTTGAGGCTATCCATTGACTTTTTATTCGGTGCTTGTTTAGAATTCATGCTTAAAGAAGAAGGCTATTGTTATAATCTCAAATTCTACTTCATTCTAGGTCTAAAGTACTGTGGACCTAAAAATTAAGATTTATGTTGCTTGTTTGCTTGTTTTTGTTTTTTTTTTTTCCTTTGAAGTGCTTGCTGGAAGAAATAAGGGCTCAGGTTTATTCCAGGTATGTATGCATCAGGCCCCTGGAAGCTGTTTTTTTTGTGGGGATCAGCCCCCAGAAGTTGGTTTTTTTTTGTGATCACCTGCTCTGAATATTTGGGTCAAGGAGATTTAGAAATGAAGTTAGTTAGAAGGAAGAAAAACAGCATGAGAAAATCAGATATGCTGTGGTTTTGATAAAAAGTTCCTATCATAGTTCTAAAGTTCCTATCATAGTTCTAAAGTTCCTGTCACAGTTCAAGCAAATTTATTTCCTATCTATGCTATGCAGAATTTCAAATACAAAAAAGGTCTAACTATACAAAAATACAAAAGGCCTAACTATAGCTACCTTGGCCAAAACAAGACTATTAAATATGAGTATATGATGGACTTGGGAGAAAATAACTTTGAGGAGTTTTTTGATTGCGTAGTTCTCTCCTGGAAAGCACAGCACATTTGTGCTGCTTTCTGAGGTCTGACAGATACGTTTATTTATTGTGAATGATGCTTTTAAAATTGCAAGTTAGATTGCTCAGTATTATAGGGAATGACATTGTGTAGAGCAGTCAAGCATAAAGAAAACAAATATAATGAAAATAAAAATGCTGGCTAGTCCTGCTTTGCACATCTCCTCTAAGGAGGACAAATAGTTTTCAGAATGCTGAAAGACTTTGCAGGGACAACTAAACAGTAATCTTGACAATGCTATTCCTTTACTTTTCATAGACTTAAAATGGGGAGGTCTGTTCCTCTGTGAGGCTGTTGTGTTCTTATTTACCTATATTGATCTAAAACTTTTTCAATTTTAGTGCTGGAATCCTTTCAGCTGTGACTACAAATTGACTCACAACTGCCAGTATTAACAGCTGACTAGGTTGCTATATTTCATCTAAACACACTTTATCACATTTTTCTGTTGCCTGGTGCCAGAAACTCCAAGATTTCACTGCAGCAGCACTGCTATGGGCCATTCCTGTCAAGCACTAGACAGCCCTCAGAAAGGTGTTTAACATCCTCTGCAACAAAGATTTGCACATTTCCCCACAACACCCTACTAGTCAAGTTGGAGAGATACAGCCCAGTCCTTCCTGTAGGCCCCCTTCAGATACTGGAAGGCTACTCTAAGGTCTCCTCGAAACCTTCTCTTCTCCAGGCTGCAGTGCCCCAACTCTTGTAGCTTGTCCTCATAGGAGAGCTGCTGCAGCCCTCTGAGCATCTTTGTGGCTCTCCTCCGGACCCACTCCAACAGTTCCATATCCTTCCTGTGCTGGTGGCTCCAGAACTGTACACAGTACTCCAGATCAAAGTTATATGAATCAAAGTTATATGTTTTGGTTGAGAGATCTTACACTGTGCTCGTTAATTTTTATGCAGTAACTGTTGCTGTTATGTATATGTTATTATTACTATCACAGAATCATACAGTCATAGAATCATAGAATGGTTTGGGTTGGAAAAGACTTCCTAAGGTCATTTGGTCCAACTGCCTCTGCAGTCAGCAGCGACATCCTCAACTAGATCAGGTTACCCAGAGCCCTGTCCAGCCTCACTTCAACATCTCCAGGGTTGGGGCCCCAAACACCTCCTTAGACAACCTATTCCAGTGTTCCACCACCCTCATAGTAAAGAACTTGTTACTGACATCCAATCTAAATCTGCTCTTCTCTACTTTGACCTCATTGCCCCTTGTTCTATCACCTCAGGCCTTTGTAAACAACATTTCAGAGTACATAGGGAAGGGGTGAAATTACATATCAATACACAGATAAATGGATGTATTGTACAAGACAAATGTATAGAAATGAAAATAAATGAATTTTCTGAAGCAAATCTTATTGATTTGTTCAATGACACGCAAGAAAACACATCTTTGTATGGGTTTAAACTGGCAGAGGGGAGATTTAGACTGCATGTTAGGAGGAAGTTCTTTCCAGTGAGGATGGTGAGGCACTGGCACAGGTTGCCCAGGGAGGTTGTGGCTGCTCTCTCCCTGGAGGTGTTCAAGACCAGGTTGGACGAGGTCTTGAGTGACCTGTACTAGTGGGAGGTGTCCCTGCCTATGGCAGGGGGTTGGAGATCCTTGAGGTCCCTTCCAACCTTACCATTCTATGATTCTGTGATTCGTGCAGAAGGAAGAACAAAGGAACTTTCCTATGCTGATTTAGATGTAGATATCTGAAAGCTTGGGCAACTCTTGCTGTGCCCCAGGATACACAGCAATACACAGGCTTTTCTCAGAGCTTTTGACACACCTCTAACATATAGACAACAATTTTTTTTCTAAAGATTCAGTGTGTCAGTGCTCCCTATGCTAAACTGTCTCCCCTTTTGCATTTACATCGTGTGATGTTACACTTTTAATCTTCAAAGCTCTGTTAGTATTGCCTTAGGCCACGTCGGTGATTGCCTGCCACAGAATGATGTGACTTTTCCACACAGCGGTTTAGGAAATATGGGATTTTAAAGTGCAAGGATGAGTCTTGTCAGAGTAGAAACTGAATTCCTAATTTTTCCTCTGTACCTGGAACTCATTTAAAGAAGAAATGAAAATGACCTCTGTAGTCTCCAGAACTAAATGTCAGGGCTCACATCTTTATTTTCTCCCTTTCCACATTTGTCATTTACTCGGGCAGGAATTATCTAGAACATTCCAACTGCAGAAAATGTTTTGTGAGGTTTTTGATTCTTTATGTGTTTGTTTAATTTGTGCTTTTAACTAAGACTTACTATTCCTTATAAATTTGCATCACTTTCCAAATACCGTAGGCACAGAAGAGCTTCACACAGGAATGGAACTTCTGGAATTCAGCTCTCTTCTAATTACTGACAAAGCAGAGACATATTTCTAAGACTGTTTATCTTTATAGCTCCAACCCTGAAAGAATAACTAAAAGTGGAAAAAAAAAATTAACTATGGATAATATAATAAAACAAAGCTGAGCAGATTGTATGTATAATAGAGATTAACATTATAAGGGTAGCAGTTTTACATTGTGATTCATATAAACCTGTTACAACTAATAATATTAAATAGATTTTTTACAATCTCTGAGATCCTTGCTTAATAATCTATGTTAAGGCTGAAGAAATAAGTGACTCAAGATGATTTGGCTAGAAAATTACAACTGGTACATACCATTGTGTAGGGGTTTGGGGTCTTTAGTTTGCAGAAGAGGAGGCTGAGGGGTGACCTCATTAATGGATATAAAGATGTAAAGTAAGTGCCAAGAAGATGGAGCCAGGCTCTGCTGAGTGATGCCTGATGACAGGACAAGGGATAATGGGTGGAAGTTGAGGCATTGGAAGTTCCATGGAAATATGAGGAAGATTTTTTTCACAGCGAGGGAGACAGAACACTGCAACAGGTTGCCCAGGAGGGCTGTGGAGTCCCCCTCTCTGCAGATATTCAAGACCCACCTGGGTGTGTTCCTGAGTTATCTGGTAGAGGTGGTCCTGCTCTGGCAAGAGCTTGGAATGGCTGATCTTTCGAGGTCCCTTCCAGCCCCTAACCTTCTGTGATTCTGTGACACCATATATTCCTTATTTTTTTCCAGAAAACAGGTAGTGCTAAGATATTTTTAACAGCCCTGAAAGTAGTTACATTAAAGTATATGATAAAATTAAAATGTTATTTACAAGAGTTTGAAGAAGTAATAAGTTGAACAGGATACGATGCAACTAATACAGAGATGTTTCCCATAAAAATAAAAATGGTGAACACCACAGAACTTCTGTGTGGTGTGATTGTCTACAAAATGATCCCTGGTTTTCCCTAAGACTCAGTGAAGGAACTGAAAAGTACATTCAGTCATTGGGAAACATTATTTTTAGACTCCTCCACATTAAAGGTTGTATGGACAATTTGCACTACTACACTACTTATTCCACCAGAATTAGAAATAATGTCAAACTTTGCTTTAGCCTCTGGGTTCAAATAAGACCTTGCTGGCTAGGTATCAAATCCACAAGTGGCAGCTGACAATATTAATACCTCTATGACTTAGAGAGATGTCAGGCAGATTTCAACAGGTAGTCAGTTAAGGCAGTGAGGACAGGAAGACATTCTGTAGGTGCTGTATTACATGAAGTGGGTCCTTGTGCAGTTCAGCATTGGTGGATTTGAGGCAGCCAAATTTAGATCATAGTAGAGGTCACAACTGTCTCTCTCAACAATGTACCTCCAAGGATATAATGAAGAACATTTGCAGTCCAACAGCTAACTTTTATTTGTAGTGTTTATGTGGCATAAAAAGAACAGCCAACATAAAAACTATTTCCTCAGAAAATATGACAGAAGGAAAATGATTTGAAGATAATGAATGAATATTGTGGTGTTAATCTATGCTCCTTTTTTAATTTTCCCCACTAATTAGCAATGTGATTAAAGAAATTAGAGTTAATTAAAGGTAAAATGTTTCCACAGTAAATTGTTTCATGCATCTGATAGTGTGAGATATGCCACTCAGAGACTGTTCCACTCGTAAAGCCTGCGTGTTTATAGCTTGCATATAGCATTTGTAATCACCTAATATGTTTGGATATTACTAAACATAACTCATTGGAAGAGTTACTTCTAGCTGAATGAATGTCCAATAGTTTTCTAAACTGCCTGCTTCTGAACTCTGGCTCAGGTTGATGAACACCAGGACAGTTATTCCTGAAACCAGCACCACAACTATGGCTTCAATGAACAAGGTAAACCTTCTGTTTCCACCACTGTGTGTCTGTCTGTTGTGGCAGGCCTAAACAGCCCTAAATAGGTGTATACATGTCCTGTACATGTTTTTCTGCTCTCCTTCCTTCTGCTTTGGGGAGAAGGAACTGTAGGAAAGAGGACAAAGAACCTGGAACCACTGAGTCTAAGCACCTTGACGTTTGCATCCTATGGTAACCAAGGTACACAGGCTCAGCTTGTGTATGCCTTGTGCCAGGCCTGTGTTCTGCCCTGAAAAGGGTAAAACAAGCTTATGGTTTTGCTTAATATGCTCAAGTTTGGCTAAGTGGCATTTTGATTGGCTATTCTGTGTCCAAAGGCACATTAGTCTCGGGCTGTGTTGACAAAAAGAGATGAGCCAGTGACACAACCTGCTCTGCTGCTCTATCCATGCTCTGCCATTGTATCCACGCTTGCCTGCTTGCTACTGCCTTATTATATCCTGAACTGCCTGGAAACTGTCTTCCAAGAATTTACCAGGAACAGGTTCTGAATGCCTCTACGCAATCAACCTGCATAGCCAGCATGACATCGTACTGAGACTGCCCATCACAACACATCCTGTCTGCACCTGAAAGTCTCCTGCCAAGACAGAAAGATAGATTATCCAGAGGAGATCAGGATCAGGTCAGAGATTGTCTGCCTCCTTTCCCCAGCACCCTGCAGCCTGGGAAGAATCAGAGTCTCAGTGGATGACAAGACAGTAACAGAATTCCCTGAAAGCATTTGAGTACTGTCTCAAGCTGTGGTTGGCCCTGCTAGTCAGGAGATAATATTTTGTGAGTAGATACTTAAAGCCTTTTGTAATTCACCATTGCCTTCTGCCATAAGCAGAAAGGAGCTCCGTGAGACCATCTAGTGAGCAAGCGGAGTATTGACCGCAAGCGGTGCACTAACCACAGCAACATTCTCTTCCAGTTCAGTTGAGTTCAATTTGTTATATATTATTGTTAGTTATTTCTAGATCCTGTCTTATTATCTGTATAAAGTTTCCATGCCAGTGTGAAGAACTGATTATTACTAAAATTCGTGATTGGGGTGGCGAGAGTCCAGAATATTGAATACTAATAAACAATATAAAATTTTGAAAAATATGACCTCACATTAATTAATTACCCCTCCATGACACTGTCTGATCAGAGCAGCACTGAGTCTTTCTTTCTGACCACTAGGCTGTTGTTGACTGAGTCTAGGGAAGGTGAGAATGGAATGTGATTAATTTTCTTTATATAATATGTAACACCAAAGTAGGTGAAATCTGTTAACAGAACTCTTATCTTGCATGTATTAAACTAATATATGAGTCCCTGGGTACAGTCTGCGTGTACATCTTTGTGGTGTATTTTGCTTTTTCACTGCTCTGTAGACTTTCTAGTGCAGAAGGTTAAGAAAATAAAATGACCATCTTGGGTCAAGTTAACCACAACACAAAAGCAAAATGCTCACCTCTCTACTTCCTGCACACCAATGATTTGGGTTTTTTTGTTGTTTCCAGTCAGTTCTACTTTCTACTCACACCCAGGAAAACATAGGAATGCATATTTGGGAAAAAAAATCTTGGTTTGCTGTGACCCACAACATCCACAAAAATAACCACAAAACCTCAAAAGCTTTAAAAAAAAAAAAAAAAGAAAAAAAAAAAAAGAAAGAAAGGAAGTAAAGAAAGAAAGAAAGACAGGAAAAAAGATAAAGAACCTGGAAAGTCCCAGTGCAGTCATTTATTATATCTTCTTCTCAAGGGAAGATCAGCTGTGCAATATTGAGGCATAGAAATTTCCATGGAAACATGAGGAAAACTTTTTTTTACTGTGAGGGTGACAGAACACTGGAACAGATTGCCTGGGTGGTTGTGGAGTCTCCCTCTCTGGAGACATTCAAGACCAACCTGGATGTGTTCCTGTGTGATCTGCTCTAGGTGGCCCTGCTCTGGCTGGGGAGTTGGACTGGATATGCTTTTGAGGTCCCTTCCAAGCCCTAACATTCTGTGATTCTGTGTATTTCTACAGGGACTTTTGTCTGTGTTCAAAATTTAGGTATTATTAATATACTGGTGTCTTAAGTCCTTGTCTAAAAATCTGACAAAATTAAAATTAAACAAATTGTGTGGTATTCAATCAGTGTTGCCTGCTTGTAAGTAATGAGTTAATTGACTTGAGAATTATGAAAGACAAACAAAAAGAAAACAAGTGACAATGGGGAAACGTACAGGATTATATTCAGTAGCTAGATCTCTTTCTCCCAGAATATTCATAATTACTAAAATTAATTTTTTAGAGGCTTGTATTGGATGTGACTGTTGCTGGTTCTTGTTTATTCTGCATACTGCATGTGTTTTCATAGTGACATTTAAGTTGAATTCCCAATGAAGTTGACTTACTGGTTGGAGCCCCTGGAATTCTTTTGTACACTTCAGGTGCTCTCTTCCTGACCTGTCCTCTTAAGGCTTTGATTGTCTATTCCTGGCACTGGCATCAAACTGGTAGGGGCAGAAAACCTATAACCAGTGTTCTTCTTCTCTGACAGGTGGTCCACATCAGTCCAAAAAAGACCAGGGGACTCAAAGTCGAGTCTTATGGTTTAAATAACTGAACTCCTGTCTGTGGTATCACCAGATTTGACTGACCCTTTCAACACTCTTCCCTTTGACCAGGGAGATTAATAATCATTAACTTAGAATCATAGAATCATAGAATGGTAAGGTTGGAAGGGACCTCAAGGATCATCTAGTTCCAACCCCCTGCCATAGGCAGGGACACCTCCCACTAGTACAGGTTACTCAAGGCCTCATTCAATCTGGCCTTGAACACCTCCAGGGAGGGAACATCCACAACCTCCCTGGGCAACCTGTTCCAGTGCCTCACCACCCTTACTGGAAAGAACTTCCTCCTAACATCTAGTCTAAATCTCCCCTCTGCCAGTTTAAGCCCATTGTCCCTTGTCCTGTCATTGCAGGACCTTGTAAATAATCCTTCCCCAGCCTTCCTGTAGGCCCCCTTCTGATCCTGGAAGGCTACTATCAGGTCCCCTTGAAGCCTTCTCTTCTCCAGGCTGAAGAGAACCAACTCTCTCAGCCTGTCCTCATAGCAGAGCTGCTCCAGCCCTCTGATCATCTTTGTGGCCCTCCTCTGGACCCGCTCCAACACTTCCATGTCCTTCCTGTGCTGAGGGTTCCAGAACTGCACACAGTACTCCAGGTGGGGTCTGACGAGAGCAGAGTAAAGGGGCAGAATCACCTCCCTTGCTCTGCTGGCCACGCTTCTCTTGATGCAGCCTAGGACTCGGTTGGCTGTCTGGGCTGCATGTGCACACTGCAGACTCATGTTGAGCTTTTCATCAACCCAGACTCCAAGGTCCTTTTCCTCAGGGCTGCTCTCCAGCCATTCACCACCCAGCCTGTATTTGTGCTTGGGATTGTGCCTACCCAGGTGCAGGACCTTACACTTGGCCTTATTGAATTTCATCAGGTTGGCCTGGGCCCAACTCTCCAGCCTGTCCAGGTCCCTCTGGATGGACCCCTGCCCTCTAGCAAGTCGACTGTGCCACACAGCTTGGTGTCATCTGCAAACTTGCTGAGGGTGCACTCCATTCCTCTGTCCATGTCACTGACAAAGATGTTAAACAGCACTGGTCCCAGCACTGACCCCTGAGGGACACCACTTGGCACTGGTCTCCAGGTGGACATTGTGCCGTTGATCACCACTCTCTGGGTTTGACCATCCAGCCAATTCCTTATCCAGCGAGTGGTCCATCCATCAAGTCCGTGTTTTTCCAGTTTGGTGACCAGAATATTATGTGGGACAGAGTCAAATGCCTTACTCAGGTCCAGGTAGATGACATCAGTTGCCCTTCCCTTGTCCACTGTTGCTGTGACTTCATCATAGAAAGCCACTAAATTTGTCAGGCAAGATCTGCCCTTGGTGAAGCCATGCTGGTTCCCACCAATCACCTCTGGTTTGTTTTCCAAGACAAAAATACAGAAAATATCAAAAGATGTCTTTATGGATGTAATCAAACTCCTTGGTAGCAATTCCATTTGAAGCTTGTGAGGGCACTTTGCTTGTATCTATGAACCAAGCCCCTCGTATCCTATCCACCATCTTTACAGACAAGTGAAAATGTTTCCTTAAACTTGTTTCATGCCTCTGTGTTTGGATAAGGTTAGGGTCAATGCTCATTGATTCCCCATTTCCGTTGTTTCACTTACGAAACTTTTCTTCCAGATGAAAAAACCTATTTATAGAACCTTAGAATCATAGAATGGTAAGGTTGGAAGGGACCTCAAGGATCATCTAGTTCCAACCCCCTGCCATAGGCAGGGACACCTCCCACTAGTACAGGTCACTCAAGGCCTCATCCAATCTGGCCTTGAACACATCCAGGGAGGGAGCAGCCACAACCTCCCTGGGCAACCTGTTCCAGTGCCTCACCACCCTCACTGTAAAGAACTTCCTCCTAACATCCAGTCTAAATCTCCCCTCTGCCAGTTTAAACCCATTGCCCCTTGTCCTGTCATTGCAAGACCTTGTAAATAGTCCCTCCCCAGCCTTCCTGTAGGCCCCCTTCAGATACTGGAAGGCTACTATCAGGTCCCCTCGAAGCCTTCTCTTCTCCAGGCTGAAGAGCCCCAACTCTCTCAGCCTGTCCTCATAGGAGAGCTGCTCCAGCCCTCTGATCATCTTTGTGGCCCTCCTCTGGACCCGCTCCAACACTTCCATGTCTTTCTTGTGCTGGAGCTGTATTTGATGTACTGTATCTAAAATTCACAACTGTGATGTCTTTTTCTGACACAGAAGAGACATTGCAATGTCAAATACTCAGAACACATTTAAGCTTTTTAGTTTTTCATATTGTCATGACTGGCTAACACAGATGGTCAGATTTGTATTTAAACAGAGAAAATTAAGTGAACAGATTTATTTAAAATGACAAAATCACAGAATTACAGAAACATACAGGTTGGAAGAGCACCTCAGCATCGTCAATTCCAACCTATAACCCTACTCTATAAGGTTCACCCTAAACCATAGCCCCAGACACCACATCCAAATGACTTTTAAACACATCCAAGGTTGGTGGTTTAACCAGCTCCCTGGACAGCCCATTCCAATGCCTGACCAATCTTGCTGTTGAAAAAAAATTTCCTAATATCTAGTCCAAACTTACCCAGTCATAGTGTGAGGTCATTCCCTCTTCTTCTATCACTAATTACCTGTGAGAAGAAACCAGCATCAACCTTTCCACAATGTCCTTGCATACAGCTGTAGACACCCATGAGGTCTGCCCTCAGCCTCCTCTTTTTCAAACTAACCAACCCCAGCTCCTTCAGTTGCTCTTCAACAGATATATTTTCCAGGCCTTTCCCCAGCTGCCTTACCCTCTTCTGCACTGGCTCCAGCACCTCTACATCTCTCTTGTAATGAGGTGCCCAAAACTGAACACAATTTGAGGTGTGGCCTCACCAGAGCTGAGTCCAAGGGGACAGTCACCTCCTACTCCTGCTGGACATAGCATTTCTAATCCAATCCAGGATACCATTGGCACACTTCTTGCTCATATTCAGTTGCTTGTTGATTAGAAACCACAGGCCCCTTTCCACCAAACAGCCTTTCAGCCACGCTTCCTCAGGCCTGTAGTTTTGCTTGGGGTTGTTGTGACCCAAGTGCAGGACCTAACATTTGGCCTTGAATGTACTGGGTTAGACATACTCTGTCTCAGATATTTTGGATGTGACCCTATATATAGCCTTCTGTTTATAAAACACTAGTCTGATAGACTGACACTTAAAAAAGCAGAATTAATATCTTGTCCTGCCTGCTATGAACAGCACAATTAATCTCATTCATGGGGCATGAGTGTCACGAAACACACTGTTTGACAAACACACTAATTACTTATATTAACAATGAGTCTGAAGACTGCCGTCAAAAAAAATCTGAAAGCCACATATCATGAAGCTTGTAGTTTCTTCACATTTTTTGCCATTCTTTATGGAAAAAAGAATTCTGTGGAGAAATCATAGAGTCATAGAATGGTAAGGTTGGAAGGGACCTCAAGGATCATCTAGTTCCAAACCCCTGCCATAGGCAGGGACAGCTTCCACCAGCTGGGGTCTGAAGAGAGCAGAGTAAAGGGGCAGAATCCCCTCCCTTGCCCTGCTGGCCACGCTGCTCTTGTTGCAGTCCAGGACTCAGTTGCTGTCTGGGCTGCACTCACACTGCAGGCTCCTGTTGAGCTTTTCATCACCCCAGACCCCCAGGTCCTTTTCCTCAGGACTGCTCTCCATTCACCAGCCATCCTGGAATTGTGCTTCCTCTTTCTGTCTCTTTTAATTTTATTTTGTGTCTCTTTTAATTTTATTTTGTTTCATTTAAACTCAAATCTAGTAAAGATTGAGCTGAATTTGAGGTTTTATACTGATGCAGAGCTGTGTCTGCAATGAAAAGCGTAACTTTGAATTTCAGACATGATACTGAGACTGGTGTCTCAGAAATGAGGTAAGAGTCAAAGTGTTGTTTTCTTTATTAAAAAAAAAGTTAATAATCATCAAAGCTTTACAAAATTGATTGCTACAGACATTTAATTTTCTTTGCAGGTCATTAAAGTTAAGATAACACTCATTTTTCAACTGTGATAATAATCAGAGATTTTGTGTTATTTATATTGCAGCCTCTTCCCATTGTTTTTATTCCCTGAATTTTTCTGCTGCCAGAATAAGAGATAGTAAGAAAAACAGAAGGCATACCAACAATTTGTCTTTTTAAAAAGGGATTTCATCATCAGTGACATTGTTATTTGAAAGATTACACTCTCCAGCTTCTCTAATGCTATATGGTTTTAAAACATCATCTCATCTGGGGGCTGACTTCTGAGTGAATTGTAGATGTTTTGATCTTTTAGCTATCCAATGACTTATGGAAACAATTTTAGTGTTTCAATCCACTTCTTCCTTTGCCAGTATCTTTATTCTTAAAGAAAACTGCAAATATTCATAGCTGAAGTTAGTCTGTGTTGGCTCTCACTACAGTCAATTATGATTATTTCTTATTTATCTCATGGTGTATGCAAAATGTGATGAAAATGCAATTTAAAGAGCCGTTGTTTTAAATAATCCTGCAAATTTCTGAGCAAGAAATAAATCATACTCCTGGAGATTAAGTCTGAGTGAAAGCATTGCAATATGTTTTATAACTACTAGTAGTAAGGTTTGTTACACCAAATAATTTATTCTGAAAAACATATTTTACCTTTTCTGTCTTTATTATTGTAATCAGACATAATTACTTTTAAATTATGTAATTACTGGAGTTTAATGAATGGCAGCATTTGCTTTCACAGTTAGACTTACAATTTGATAGATTGAAAGTAACTAAAATAATAAATATGGAATACATTACATATAAAGTAAGAACCAAAAGTTTTTATCTATATAAAAGAGCTGGTGAGAGGTGAAAAGAAAAGAGAAAAGAAGGGGGAAAAAATCTATGAAGATGTGAAACTGACAGAAACCAAGCCTGGGGAATAATTGATTAGAGTGGAACTTTAGAGGCTATCAAAAATACTCACCTGAAACCAAGAGAGGAAAAAGACAGGTTAAATAGCAAAAACTTTCTGAAGATGAACTCTAGGAAGATGAACAATCACTTCCAAGATGAAGCAAAGGAACTGAGGCTTTACTGTTCAGATGACTTTGACAGTTAGGGACAGAAATATACAAAGATTTTTTAGAGAAGCCAAAATTAAAAAAAATAATATATATATTTTAAAAAGTGTTAATATGCAGGAGCAAATATGTTTGTGCTGATATGTGTAACTAATGCTAATTCAATATATACCAAAGTTATCCTTACTAAATATTTATTCTAAATATGGTGAAGGGTGCTGGAGTTTGAAATATGACCCTGTGACAAATCTACCATGCTGCTGATTTGCATTTCTTACTGACACAGTTTTGTGAGTCATTTTCTGTCTAAACATCTGTCATGGGTATCACAGGCAGTTTATCATAGTCCCTTAGTTTTCATAGAATCATAGAATGGTAAGGTTGGAAGGGACCTCAAGGATCATCTAGTTCCAATCCCCTACCATAGGCAGAGACATCTCCTGCTAGTACAGGTTACTCAAGGCTCCGTCCAACCTGGCCTTGAACGCCCCCAGGGAGGGAGTATCCATAACCTCCCTGAGCAATCTGTGCCAGTGTCTCACCACCCTCACTGGGAAGAACTTTCTCCTAACATCCAGTTTAAATCTCCCCTCTACCAGTTTAAATCCATTGCCCCTTGTCTTGTCATTGCAAGACCTTGGAAATAATCCCTCCCCAGCCTTCCTGTAGGCCTCCTTCAGATATTGGAAGGTTACTATAAAGTCTCTTTGAAGCATTCTCTTCTCCAGGTTGCAGAATCCCAATTCTCTCAGTCTGTCCTCATAGCAGAGTTGCTGCAGCCCTCTCATCCTCTTCGTGGCATCCTCTGGACCCGCTCCAACAGTTCCATGTCCTTCCTGTGCTGGGGGCTCCAGAACTGCACACAGGACTCCAGATGGGGTCTGACGAGACAGAGTAAAGGAGCAGANAAAGAACTTCCTCCCAACATCCAGTCTAAATCTCCCCTCTGCCAGTTTAAACCCATTGCCCCTTGTCCTGTCATTGCAGGACCTTGTAAATAATCCTTCCCCAGCCTTCCTGTAGGCCCCCTTCTGATCCTGGAAGGCTACTATCAGGTCCCCTTGAAGCCTTCTCTTCTCCAGGCTGCAGAGCCCCAACTCTTGTAGCCTGTCCTAATAGCAGAGCTGCTCCAGCCCTCTGATCATCTTTGTGGCCCTCCTCTGGACCCGCTCCAACACTTCCATGTCCTTCCTGTGCTGAGGGCTCCAGAACTGCACCTGCACTCTTTCCATTGGCCTAAGCAGTGTTCCCGGGGCCAAGAGTCTCAGTAGTTTCCAAATGAGGCCATCAGGTACCCCCCTAGGAAGATGATATCCTGAGTCCTTCTCCAATCCCTTGAGTGCTTTCTCTTGGTGGTGAGCAGATGTGAAAATCCACTTCTCATTGTATTGTTTGAGCTTGTGGAACATCTTTCTCTTGCTGCAGCCCAGGACTCAGTTGGCTGTCTGTGCTGCATGTGCACACTGCAGGCTCCTGTTGAGCTTTTCATCAACCCAGATGATTTTGTTCATCAACCCAGGTGATTTTGTCACAATCAATGAAGCATTATGAAGGTTCAGCTCAAAAACTTTGTAATTCCTGGTTAAAACTATTGTTCAGATGTGATATTACACACATACTTTGATTATTCATCTCTCTCTCTCTTTTTTTCCCCTGTTTTTAAAACCATTAAATATTATGATATATAGGTAACCATAAACTTAAGTTGCAGTTACTTCCCCCAGCGATTGAGCTTTGAATATGATGAATAGATGACCCTCATAAACTATTTCTTCAATTCTAAAGTCAATGCAAAAAAATCCATTGTGTCCAGTTCTGGGCCCCTCGGTTCAAGGACAGGGAACTGCTTGATAGGGTCCAGTGCAGAGCCACAATGATAATTAAAGGAGTGGAACATATATCTTTCTCATGAGGAAAGATTGATTGAGCTGGGTCTCTTAGGCTGGAGAAGATGAGACTGAGGGATGTCTTTGTTAATGTTTGTAAATATGAGAAGGGTGAGTGTAGGGAGGATGAAGCCAGACTCTGCTCAGTGATAATATGACAAGGGGCAATGTGTGTGTAATGGTTTAGTGCAAGGGTTGAGATTAAGAGATAAGAGCTTAAGATATAAAATATTATAATCACAATGAATAATTACCTTAGGTAATAATCTAATTAATAATACAATGCATAATTACCTCATCTTAGCCTATTTGCAGAAGAACCAGCATGAAATGGAAAACCAAAGCCAGCAGCTACCCAGCTCCCACCCATTCCATCACCATGCCTACAGAAAAGAACCAGCATCCAAGAACCTGTAATCCAGAAGCAACAACCAGAGTAGAAAGCCTCCCATGTTGCAGTCTGAACTTCAAGCCCCGTAGTACTTTGCTCCAGTTAGCACTTTCTTTCCTTTTTTAAAAATGTTTTTTGTTTGTTTGCTTGCTTGTTTTGTTAATCTGATATGACTGCAACCTGGTAGGAGCAACAGCAACAAATTCGACTCAGTCCATGACAGGGTGCAAGCTGGAACACAGGGTCTCCTCCTTCTCTACTCTGCCCTGGTGAGACCCCATCTTGAGTACTGCATTCAGTTTTGGACTCCCCAGTTGAAGAGGGACGGGGATCTGCTGGAGAGGGTCCCATGGAAAACTATGAGGATGATTAGGGGACTAGAACACTGTTTGATGAGGAGAGGCTGAGGGACATGGGTCTGCTTATTCTGGGTAGGAGAAGACTGAGGAGATTTAATAAAATGTTTATAAATATCTGAGGGTTGGGAGTCAGGAGAGAGGGAACAGGCTCTGCTCACTTGCTGCCTGGGATAGGACAAGGAGCAATGGATGTAAGCTGCAGCACAGGAAGTTCCACCTCAACACAAGGAGGAACTTCTTTACTGTAAGGGTCACAGAGCACTGGAACAGGCTCCCCAGAGTGGTTGAGGAATCTCCTTCTCTGGAGACTTTCAAGGCCTGTCTGGACGTGTTCTTCTGTTACCTGAGTTAGATTACGGTCCTGCTCTGGCAGGAGGGTTGGACCTGATGATGTGTTTGGGTCCTTTCTGACCCCTGATATCCTGTGATCTTGAATCTATATACAGTTTATGCTTACTGATGTGAGAATAACAGCGAATACTTCTGAAAATAGCCCATCCATATCGTGCATACAAGATAGATTTATGGGACAGAGTTATCAGTGGGTTAATTTGAATTACCTTAATTCTGAGGAAACTAAGATAACTACTTTAGGCAGATAATCTAAAAATGAGGCTTTTACAATGGATAAAGTAAAACCTAATAAGGGAAAAGTAAACTCTGGCTAATGAGGGTATGTAGTGAGGAGTTAGTCCTGAGGCAACAAAACACTGAATGCTTTCTCTTCCTCACAGCCTACATCTCTATCCATTACTGTTAATCTATCCATTAGTGTTAATCTTTGCATCAGCTTTGATGCATACTGCATCTGACTGAGGAATGCCAGAACCAGACCTACACCTGCAGGTAGTTTATTGACATACATTATATCTATGGATGACATTTCTGAATCTGCCCTCTCCTTCCCACCCCCTCTTCTTTTCTTGGGTAGGGAATGTCATGTTTCCAAAAAGGTAGAGCTCATTTTAAACCTTTTACTGCACTCCTATTCCCTGCATTTTTTTACACAAGGTGGTACAGATTCTGCCTCCCAAGCAATTTTGAGTACATCTTGCTAAAAGATACTCCCCCAAAACTTTCCTAAAACTAAATAAAAAACATGTGATAGTAGAATGGATAAAATACTGAATTTTGGAAAGCATGCACTGTGTGCAAGAATGTATACATTGTTCTGTCTGAATACCTACTTGTATATAAACAGGCGATCAGTTTGGGAACTGGAGTCTTGTTTATAACTTACCATGCACATTGTAAACCTTTACACTACTTGAAAGCATCCCATGGAGCTTGTGAAACTTGTACTTTTGCATTTTTTTGTGTGATCTGAAGCTTCTACCTAATAGATTTGGTCATTTTAGCATCAGAAAGGAATTAGCAAATCGTAGTCCTAAGTAGGTGTCTCAAACTTTTTTTAATGCTGTGGTGACATTTTTATGAGGTACCCTGAGGTATAAACCAATAAAGAATTCATTGACCTCCTGAACAGATCTTTTTGTAAACTCAGGTTCATGGGATAAATATTTTGCCCAATTTTTTTAAAAGTTGTTAATGCTTGGGAAAAGGAGATAGGAAATTGTGATGTTCCTTAATCATATAATGTAACCAATGTTGAATAAATGCCTACAATTCTCTATCTTTTGATTCATGGTACTGTTGATAGTTTAGGCACCTCATGAGTACTGGAATGTTGTGTCTTGCAATTACAAGACAAGGGGTATTGGGTTTAAACTGGTAGAGGGTAGATTTAGACTGGATGTTAGGAGGAAGTTCTTTGCAGTGAGGGTGGTGAGGCACTGGCACAGGTTGCCCAGGGAGGTTGTGGCTGCTCCCTCCCTGGAGGTGTTCAAAGCCAGATTGGACGAGGCCTTGAGTGACCTGTACTAGTGAGAGGTGTCCCTGCCTATGGTAGGGGTTTGGAACTAGGTGATCTTTGAGGTCCCTTCCAACCTTACCATTCTATGATTCTATGATTCTATGATCCTTCTGGAGTAGATATTGCTAATAGGAAGAACTATATCTAAAGTAAGTGAGAGTTCATAATAATTTCAGGTTGGAAGCGAGTTTTGAACCCAAATAATAAAGCAAACAAACAAACAAAAAAAAACAACAACAAAAAAAAAAACTTGACCAAACTTTTTTTTAGCTGTGCGCATGATCGGTGTTATTTATTAAGAAAAATCACACCAATACTCATATTCCAGTAAAAATAGATCAATATAAGACTGATTATGAAACATGGTTATAATTTATCCAGAATCAGAACACTGTAGTACTTTAGAAAATAGTTGATCTCTTTGTCTCAGGAAAAGAAGAAATAGGTTATTTTTACAGCCATCCACTCTCATTTTTTTTTCCCAAGTTGTGGTGTTTTGATTTTTTTGGGGGGTTGTTTACTTTTCTTTTTTCTTTTTCTTTCTTTTATCTTCTTTCCTTTTTCTTTTTCTTTACCTTTCCTTTTTCTTTTCCTTTCCCCTTTCCTTTCC
>VWZE01013880.1:0-18663 GCA_013396675.1 Eubucco bourcierii | reverse complement strand
ACAGGTTGCCCAGGGAGGTTGTGGCTGCTCCCTCCCTGGAGGTGTTGAAGGCCAGGTTGGAGGAGGCCTTGAGTGCCCTGTACTAGTAGGAGGTGTCCCTGCCTATGTCAGGGGTTTGGAAGTAGATGATCCTTGAGGTCCCTTCCAACCTTACCATTCTATGATTCTATGATTCTATTTACAGCTCAGCACAATGGACAAGCAGAGATAGACACTAGAGACAGGAATAGTTACAGACATAGACAAGTTAAAGGGAATACAGAAACACAACTCCCCTCCCAGAAGTCAGAGACCCCAGGAGGGGCTCCCAACCACCCTTCCACCTTCTCCCCACCCCTATACCTTACCCCAAGGTTTTCCTTACGTGCAAGGTGAATTTGGAGGATCAGCCAGGGGGGTTAGAAGGAAAGTGGTTAGTGAGATTACTCAGCAGAGAGCAGAAAAAGCCAGAAGCTGTTAGACTGAGACGCTGTGCCCCAGAGACTGACTTATCTATGTTTTGAGTACTTATTCTTAAACATCTCACCAAGCCTATGAGTGAAGCAGACATCACCATTGTTCCCTTTTCACAGCCTATAATATAATTTTCTCTATTAAAATATTCCAATAAACCTCAAACCAGCACACATTCGTAATACCTCTTTGATACATTGCTGTTCCTACACAGTGACATTTTCTGAAGGAAAACTACTTCATCAGAGTGTTTTGATCTGTTTTAGTCACAGTGTCACTTTCCCTTCACTGTCTCAGCAGATTAGAACAAAAAAGAGCCAAGAGAAATGCTGTCATCTCGTGTCGCTAAACTAGCGTTCGCGGACATCCCACTTCCTTGCTGCCTCATTCTGCTCAGGGGATCCTCTGCTGCCGGCACAAATACGCACACATCCATACACCCAACCCCCATGGATAGTGCTGGGCAGCCAGACAGCTTTTGGTCTTGCCTGATTACACATTCCCCAAAACCTCCTTTGATCCAGAGGTATTGGCAGATGAGGAAACAAGGGAGAAACAATGTGATCTGCCAGCTGTTCCGCTGCTGATGTTCGTTTTGTGTAAGGCATCTTGACTCACCCTCTCCCTACCACCAGGGGACTTTTGAAGGATGTGCAAAACGCTTTCTCCTGCTTCTCTGCTGGATTAACAGCTGCAAAATCTGGAGCCTTTGAGCAGTTCTAATCCCTGAGTTCCTGTCAGTGTTTTCCAATATCAGAGGCTTCTTTTGGTGGGGAAGAAAGAATTTATATATCACTTTGGTGCCAAAGGATATTCAGTGGTTTTGTGCTGTCATCTTGTCTTGCATGTTCATAGAATCATAGAATCATAGCATGGTAAGGTTGGAAAGGACCTCAAGGATCAGCTAGTTCCAAGCCCCTGCCATAGGCAGGGACACCTCCCACTAGTACAGGGCACTCAAGGTCTCCTCCAACCTGGCCTTCAACACCTCCAGGGAGGGAGCAGCCACAACCTCCCTGGGCAACCTGTGCCAGTGTCTCTGAGCACCTTTGTGGCCTCCTCTGGACCTGCTTCAACAGCTCCATGTCCTTCCTGTGCTGGGGGCTCCAGAACTGCACACAGGACTCCAGGTGGGGTCTGAGGAGAGCAGAGTAAAGGGGTAGAATCCCCTCTCTTGCCCTGTTGCCCACACTGCTCTTGCTGCAGCCCAGGACTCGGTTGGCTGTCCCTGCACATTTCCAAATAAATCCCAAATTGCTTCTACCTGAGCTTCCACAGTCCCGGTTTCGACTGTTTGAGTAGGTCCATTCCAAGGTTCTCTGTAAAAGCTTTCTAATTTGAGATAGAGATGTATAAATAGCTCCTGCAATACATTGCACTGGAGAGCCCATTCTCCTTTGGTGGGTTACAATGGCAGGGTAAGATTCAATAGCAGAGAAGTCACATAGATTTCCTCCTAACCTCTTCTCCCAATGATCTAGGCTGGTGAGGCACTGGAACAGGTTGCCCAGGGAGGTTGTGGCTGCTCCCTCCCTGGAGGTGTTTAAGGCCAGATTGGAGGAGGCCTTGAGTGAACTGTGCTAGTGGGAGGTGTCCCTGCCTCTGGCAGGGGTTTGGAACTAGCTGATCCTTGAGGTCCCTTCCAACCTTACCATGCTATGATTCTATGATTCTATGATCTCTTCAACTTTACCCCATTCTCTTTCTCCTTGCACTTTCTCTCTTTTCTTACTTCTGTGCAGCTGCCAACATTCTTACCTGTTGCCTCTGAAAACATCTGGACTCAAGATGGTCTTAAGAATTTTGAGGGTGAATATGAGCCAACAGGTCTTTTAGAGAATCCTACAGTCGAAGCCTTAATTTTAATAAATAAAAAGTATTGCAGCCTTCCCTGTGGCAGGAGAGGTGAGTGCTGATTGTTTTCCTTGCCTTCCAAGCCACATAGGAAATTCTTGGGAATGTTTTCAGTGGTTCAGTTTGCTGATTAGTAAGTCTGCAATCACCAAATTATTTGGTGTATGTGTGGGCAGATTTTCTTTTTTTTTGGCTCCCTCTCCTCCCAATTCCTTTATTTATTACACCAATTAGTTTTAGTTCATAATTTTCTTTTCCCCTCCCTTAAATTATTTTTCTCCCCTCATTATCTGTTTCCATCCATATGTCCTTCCAGGTCCTATTCATCTTACTTCTTCTCCCCTTTTTTTCCTTTGTATTCTTTGTCTCAATGCCCCTATTGTATTTTACTTACTCCATGTGGAATTCTAGAGAGCAGAGGAACAGGGGTTTTTTAAATGATATTAAAAATTGAATTGTGGAGTGTTCACATTAGGAGGTCTGACTGCTGCCTTTCCTGAGACAGTAACTGAGTTGGACCTAAACTTCACCTTTCTCCTGCAGTGGTCTCTGCTGGATGCTCTAATTTTAAGAGCAGAGCAAGGAAACTGCCTGGAGTGCCTGTTCTCTTTGTGAAGCATCCTGGTAACTTGGCAGCCTTAGAGAGCATCACTGGCTGCCACTTGCCACTGCCTGTGGCAAAGTAAAATGTGAGAGTGGGAAGGGATACAGATACTGCTGGCCAGACTCCTTTTCATGGCTGTTTTTAGATCTCTTTTCCCTTGGAGACTGGCTTCTTCTATCTACACCTGGGAAATCTCTGTGCAGGACAGCATGTCCTGAATGTTGGTATGATTGAAGGTAGGAAGGCTCTGCAGAGGAACATGAACAGGCTAGATTGATGGGTCAAGGTCAGCCTGATGAGATTCAGCAAGGTCAGATGCTGGGTCACTCACATGAGTCACAACAACTCCATGTAAGGATCCAGGTTTGGGCAGAGTGGCTGGAAAACTACCCAGCAAAGAAAGACCTGGGAATGTTGATTGACAACTGGCTGGACACAAGCCAACTGTGTTTTCAGGTGGCTAAGAAGGCACCTTGTCAGGAACAGACAAGAAAGACATTGAGGTGCTGGAGGAGTTGCCAAGAAGGGCAACAAGCTGATGAAGAGTCTGGAGAACAGGTCTAACGGGGAGCTACTGGGGGAACTGGGGTTCTTTAGTCTGGAGAAGAGTAAGCAGAGGGAAGATATTCTTGCTCTCTACACTACAGCTACCTGAAGGGAGGTCAGAGGCCAGTGGGGGTCGGTTTCTTCCCCTTAGCAACAAGAAATAGGACAAGAGGAAACAGGCTTAGGTTGCACCAGGGGAGATTTAGGTTGAGTATTAGGAAAAAGTTTCTTTACCAAAAGACTGATTCAGGCATTGGAGTAGATTGCCTGGGGAAGTGGTGGAGCCACCATCCCTGGAAGTGTTCAAAATGTGTGTAGACACAGCATTTTGGGACACAGTTTAATGGGCATGGTGGTGTTGGGTTGGCTGTTGGACTTGATGATCTTATATATCTTTTCCAACTGAAACTACTCTACAATTCCTTTCTCAGTGAAGTGCCTGGGTGTAAAAAGCTATTGAACTGTTGCTAGTGTCCAAAAGATGAAATTATTTTAAGATTGCCTGGTGAATCTGTTACAGACTTGATACCAGTACTTTAGGTAGTAACTTAAGGTGGCTTGTGCAAGTTCTCAACCCCTCCCCCACCACCCAGTGAGCTCAAGTCTGCCTTCTGGGCAAGGGTTTCATGTCTGCAGAAGGAAGCAATCTGGTCGATGGCAAATGTGAATCTATTTATTGCTGCTTTGAGGTAGTGACTGTGAATTTATCACAACCTCTCTGAGGGAAGGGCTCAGAACTGAGCAATTCTGGTAAATGTGGTTCAGCCTAAAATTTACCAAGACAATTCCAGCCCAGCTGAGCACAGGCACAGTGAAACATTCCTGGAAAGGATTTGAGGGCATTGTATGTAAGTAGATGTCTTTGTGCCTTTGTGCTTGGGCATGTGTCATCGTTGTGTAGACCTTGGTCAAGCCAACCTTGATCTAAAATAAAGAAAAAATTGCTTCAGTTCATTGAAGATAATAGAACAGAATAGCTTTCTGTGCACAGTATTGCATGCAGAAATAAAAGCATTTATTGGGATACCGAGATCTGTACTAAATCAGTCTGTGCTACTACAGAGTTTTTTTTGCTTTCTGGTGGTTTGAACTCTCAAGACAAGCCTTATAAAAGTTTGAAAGCTCTGTTCATTCCCAGGCAGACTGTGCTGGCCTGTGTGACTGATTTGTGTGAACTGTAACAGGCTTTCCGCTCAACAGCTCCACGTTTCTGGCAGATTCTTTGGAGCACTTGGCAAAACTTTGAAATAAAAAGCTGTGGAGTATTGGAGTGAGTAAATAAATGTGAGGAAATCACATGCAGTAAATCACCAGGGCTGCACGGACACTCTGAGGGTTGTGAAAGAATTAGTGTGAAATAGCAATGATACTGTAAAAAAAAAGATATAATAAAATCAGAAAAAAAAAAACCAACACCCCAGTGTCAGGTGCTAAGCAGCCTGAAGGCTGTCTTGCTCCATTCCCACAGCTCAATAGAGCAGTTAAACAAACATTTTAGAGTTGGAGGTACACATGCTCTAGTTTCTCTGAAGCTGAGTGCTGGGCAACTCTCGGTGGGACTGTGAAATAATAGCACACAGTCTACAGTACTCATTCAGTGGGTCAGGTTATGGGGATGGGACAGAAGCAGTATTCACTGAAGCAAGGTTTTTGTGTCCAGGTTTTCTGCTTAGTTCCCTGCAAGTTACAGAGTCACAGAATCACATAATGGTAGGGGTTGGAAGGGACCTCCAGAGATGGTTTAGTCCAACCCCCCTTAACAGAGCAGGTTTGCCTAGAGCAAACTGCACAGGAACACATTCAGGTGGGTTTTGAAAGTCTCCAGAGAAGGAGAATCCACGGTCTCTCTGAGCAGCCTGGTCCAGTGTTCTGGAATACTCTCAGGAAAGAAGTTTTTCCTTATGTTTAGGTGAAAACTCCTGTGCTCTGGCTTGTGCCTGCTGTCCCTTTACCTATCACTGGTCCCCACTGAAAAGAGCCCAACTGCATCCTCCTGCCCTCCACCCTTTAGATATTGATAAACATTCATAAGATCCCATCTCAGTCTGACCTTTTCCAGGCTAAACAGCCCCAGGCCTCTCAGCCTTTCCTTACAAGAGAGGTGCTCCAGGCCCCTCAACACCTTTGTGCCCCCCCATTGGACTCTCTCCAATATTTCTCTGCCTCTCTTGCAACAGACAGCCCAGAGCTGAAACAAGACTCCAGGTGCAACCATACCAGGACAGAGTAGAGAGGAAAGAGAATCTCTCTAAACCTGTTATCCACACTTTTCTGAATGCATCCCAGAATACTGTTGGCCATAGGGGCACATTGCTAGCTCACAGTGAACTTGTTTTCCACTTGCATTCCCAGGTCCTTCCCTGCAGAGCTGCTTTCTAGCAGGTCAGCCCTTAATCTGTACTGGTGCATGGGCTTATTCCTTCTCTGACCATACCTAGTTTGTTAATTAATGAGACAAACTGCTGGGGTTTTTTTTGCAGCTCATGTCCCTCAGTTGCTGCTGTGCATGTGTGCTTGTGGAAATTACACTTTAACTAGATGGCAGGAGCTTAACTACAGGGATATCATTATGCTACAGCTCCTTCCCCATGAAATGACGTTGCCCGGATCAGTGAGTGTTGGTGGTTGTTTCATTTGTACAGTAATATTCCCAGGGCTTTCATATGCATATGGTGGAGACAAGCCTAAAGGAAGGGTTAGAGGGAGAAGAATGACCTGGCTGTGTTAAATATTTCCTCCTATGCGTGAAAGGTGTCACAGGAGAAGTCACAGAAGCTCATGCAGAGGTCTGTAGCCTGCTTGTTTCTTTCCACCTACATGCTGTAAGATTTAAACAAAGAACAGACCCTTCAGTCAGGGTCCCGAGTGTTTCATGCAGCACAAAGTGTCCTATTGAAGCAAAGCCATGTTTCTCTATTGTGTACATATTTCCCCCTGTCTTGAAATGAAACTGGGCAAGAAAGCTGCTGAGACAGCTCAAGAGGTCACTAATTCCCCAGGGAGGTGGTCAAATCCCCATCCCTGGAGGTGTTTATAAGAGGCAGAGATAGAATCATAGAATCATAGAATCATAGAATCATAGAATCATGGAATGGTAAGGTTGGAAGGGACCTCAAGGATCATCTAGTTCCAACCCCCTGCCATAGGCAGGGACACCTCCCACTAGTACAGCTCACTCAAGGCCTCATCCAACCTGAGTTGTATGACATTGAGCACATTAGCCTGGCTCACTGTCATCTTTCTGCTGAGATGTTATGTGAAGAAGTGTATGATACAGGGTTGTGATACTTCCTGGGCTGTCCCCTCTTTACAGCATTTAGTGCCAAGAGGCCAGTTTCAATGAACTCTCCTAATTCCCAGCCTCTTTCTTCTCCTTTCTTACTTACGTACACGTGTTAAGCGTCTGCTTTATCCTCATTTTCTTTCTTTCCCTCCCTCTCCTTCTCTGTCTTTCATAATGTGTCTCACTGAAGAGGAGCCCAGCTGCTTCTCAGACTCTGCTGGGCTCCAGGCTGGAAGGGATGGGTCACAGATTGGCTTTGATGCATCACTGTGGGACTTCACAATTGTAGTGAGAGGAAATTGCTGCCTCCTCCTGTAGCCACATGGTCAAGATCAGCAACATTAGAGACAAGCTCAGCCTGCTTTTCACATCAAATTTTACCACACAAGATGATGATGATTGAAAGGAAGGTGGAGAGGAGAGAAAGAAAGAAAGCAAATTGTTTTTAAACTATGTTTTTCTTCTCTTCCCCCATGAGAACCGAGTGATCTCTTCTTGGTTTGGTACTGTTTGTGCACTTATGCTCTGTTCAGATTGAAACACCAGTGACAGCTAAAACTTTGCTTTGCCTCTCTGCTCTTCTCGAGCTGGCCAGCAAGATAAAACTATAATGATGTCTGGGAAGGGTGGGAGGTATCATCTGTAGAGCAAAAAAAAGTCATGGGCTTTTTCATAAAGATGTTTCATGTGGAATATGCTGAATGGCACAAGCATTGATGGGACAGAATCACAGCAGGTTTGCTGATGATGCAAAATGGGGGTCAGCAGTTGTGCTGCCATTCAGTAAGACCTGGACAAGTTGGAGAGTTGGGCAGAGAAGGATCTCATGAAGAGAAGAATCTCAAGGGCAAGCGAGGAAGAGTCTTGCACCTGGGGAGGAATAACCCCATTCATCTGCACAGCTTAGAGGTGGACCTGCTGGAAAGCAGCTCTGCAGAGAAAGACCTGGGAGTGCTGGTGGATGACAAGTACACCATGAACCAGCAATGTGCCCTCATGGACAAGAATATCAATGGTATTCTGGGATGCATCAAAAAGAGTGTGGCCAGTGGGTCGAGGGAGGTTCTTCTGCCACACTACTCTGTTCTGGTGAGGCCACACCTGGGGTATTTGTTCAGTTCTGGGCTTCCCATTTCAAGAGAGACAGGGAACTGCTGGAGAGAGTCCAATGAAAGACCATGAAGGTGATGAGGGGACTAGAGTATCTCTCTTAGGTGGGGAGGTTGGGAGACCTGGGGCTGGATAATTTTGAGAAGAGCCAATTGAGAGGGGATTTTATCAATGTTTATCAATATCTAAATGGTGGAGGTATGGGGCTGGGCTCTTTTCAGTGGTGGCCAGTGATAGGACAAGGGGCAGTGGGTACAAACTAGAACACAGGAGGTTTCACTTCGGGAAGAACTTTTTTTTTTTGCTGTGAGGGTGCTGGAGCATTGGAGCAGGCTGCTCAGAGTGTAATCTCCTTCTTTGGAGACTTTCAAACTAACTTGGATATTCTGATCCTGTGCAACCTGATGTAAGCTACCTGTTGTATCAGGGAGGTTGGAGTGTGTCATAGTTTTTTGTGTAAGAGCACAATAACCTGGAACCCCCTCAAACCACAACAAAGTCTGATGAGCAGATACAGGATTTTTGGTGTGCTGGTGTCCATGGTTGTCTTTCTATCTCTGTGAATGATTTTGACTTTCCACTCTGTGTGTTTTCTGCTGTAACACACTATCATTTGCCTCTGTGGCACCATTGTTTGTGACAGAAACTCCTAGGCATGCAAATAGCATCTTAGTGTGTAAGTTCTGATGCTGGATGGCAGTGAGGTTGAACAGGACTTTCTGGGAGGCACAAGGACACTGCAAATTCAATGCTTTGTCACAGAATCAGAGAATGCTAGGAGCTGAAAAGGATGTCCAGAGACCATCCAGTCCAACCATCTAGTTAAATTATATCAATTTAGCCATCAGGGATTTTTTTTTTTTCCTTCAGTGCAGTTCTGGAGCCCTCAGCACGGGAAGGACATGGAAGTGTTGGAGCGGGTCCAGAGGAGGCCACAAGGATGCTCAGAGGGCTGCAGCAGCTCTGCTGTAAGGACAGACTGAGAGAGTTGGGGCTCTGCAGCCTGGAGAAGAGAAGGCTTCCAGGAGACCTGATAGTAGCCTTCCAGGATCTGAAGNGGGGTTGGAACTAGATGATCCTTGAGGTCCCTTCCAACCTTACCATTCTATGATTCTATGATTCTCACCTGCACTAAGATACAGCAAGCCATCCTTCCTGCTGCCAGAAAAAAAAAAAAACAACCTTAACCTTTTTTTTTTTTTTCCCTTGAGATAAGATGTTTGAAGAAACCCTCAATAAACTAATAAACTGTAATTTTTCCAAGTGTAGGACACAGTTTTCAAGGTTTTGAAAGAATGGGTCATGAAATAATTTGGTTTTGCATGGCCAAAATGTGAGGGGATTCATACAGAAAATTACTAGCCCCGTTTGTGACACCCATAAAGGATGCTGAGGTTGCAGAAGCCAAGAGGCCTCTGAGATCACCACTGGTGCTCTGATTAACACTACTGCTAGGGCAATCAGTCAAACCCCAGGCCTTTGCAACATCAATGCTCCCAGGCTGTGATCTTTCCAGCGTATTTCACCACTGAGAACATCACAGTGGAGCATCCCAGGGCTTCCAGTGCACTGAGGAGTAAACCAGCTAGGCATAAATATTCTGAATTAAATATTTTTTTCATAAAATACCAGGCTCAGACTACCAGATGCTCTTGTCCATGTTCTTCTTGAGTATAGCTTTTAGGTTACATTCGGATTACAGAAACAATGGTAAGCAGACTGGAAATTTTCAAGATCCAGAGATGATGAGTCAGTCAACTGTGTCCAGTTCTGGGCCCCTCAATTGAAGAAGGACATTGAGGTGCTTGAGTGTGTCCAGAGAAGGGCAACGAGACTGGGGAGAGGCCTGGAGCACAGCCCTATGGAGAGAGGCTGAGGGAGCTGGGATTGGTTAGCCTGGAGAAGAGGAGGCTCAGGGGAGACCTTCTTGCTGTCTACAGCTACCTGAAGGGTGCTTGTAGCCAGGAGGAGGTTGCTTTCTTCTCTCAGGCAAGCAGCAGCAGAACAAGAGGACACAGTCTCAAGCTGTGCCAGGGGAAGTTTAGGCTGGAGGTGAGGAGAAAGTTGTTGCCTGAGAGAGTCATTGGCTGCTGGAATGGGCTGCCCAGGGAGGTGGTGGAGTCAGCGTCCCTGGAGGTGTTCAAGGCAGGTTTGGACATGGCACTTGGTGCCATGGTCTGGTCTTGAGGGCTGTGGTAACAGCTTGGACTTGATGAGCTTTGAGGTCTCTTCCAACCCTGGTGATATTGTGTTAATGTGATATTGTAACTAACAATTTTAGTGATGAGCCCTGTCATGCTTTTAAGTTCACAGAACCTCAGAATTAACCAGGTTGGAAAAGACCTTTGAGATTGCTGAGTCCAATCTATCACCCAACACCTTCTAATTAATTAAACCATGGCACTAAGTGCCTCTTCCAGCCTCATTTTAAACACCTCCAAGGATGGAGACTCCACCACTTCCAAGGGCAGCCCATTCTAATCCCAATCACTCTTTCAATGAAGAACTTCTTGCTAACATCCAGCCTAAATCTGCCCTGGTGCAGCTTGAGACTGTGTCCTCTTGTTCTGTCACTGCCTGGGAAAAGAGACCAACCCCACCTGGCTACAAACTCCCTTCAGGTAGCTGTAAACATCAATGAGGTCTCTCCTGAGCCTCCTCTTCTCCAGGCTGCACATCCCCAGCTCCCTCAGCTGCTCCTTGTAGGGCTGTGCTCCATCCCCCTCATCAGCCTTAGTGCCCTTCTCTGGACATGTTCAAGCACCTCAACATCTCTCTTGGACTGAGGGGCCCAGAACTGGACACAGGACTCAAGGTGTGGCTTAACCAGTGCTGAGGGCAGGGGCAGGACTTCCCTGGTCCTGCTGACCACACTATTCCTGATACAAGCCAGGATGCCACTGTCCTTCTTGGCCACCTGGGCACACTGCTGGCTCATGTTCATTTGGCTGTCAACCAGCACTCTCAGGTCCCTTTCTGCCTGGCTGCTTTCCAGCCACTCTGTCCCCAGCCTGTAGCACTGCTTGGGGTTGTTGTGGCCAAGGTGCAAAACCCAGCACTTGGACTTGTTAAAACTTGTGGTATTGAACTGCAAAGTTAACAGATACATGGATATTTGGATGTGATCATATTTTTTCCTTTTGTCCATTTATTGATTTTTTTAAAAAAAAAATTTCCTTTTGTCAGTTCTATTCTGTCAGGACTGGTAGCCAGAAAATGGAAAAATGAGCCTCGTAGCAGGTAAGATCTCATAGGCACACGCACAGCTATGAGCAAGAAATAGAGAACTGTGTGTGCCATATCACAGTATCACACAGTATCACAGTGTCACCAAGGTTGGAAGAGACCTCAAAGATCATCAAGTCCAAACCGTCACCACAGCCCTCAAGACCAGACCATGGCACCAAGTGCCACATCCAAACCTGCCTTGAACACCTCCAGGGACGCTGACTCCACCACCTCCCTGGGCAGCCCATTCCAGCAGTCAATGACTCTCTCAGGCAACAACTTTCTCCTCACCTCCAGCCTAAACTTCCCCTGGCACAGCTTGAGACTGTGTCCTCTTGTTCTGCTGCTGCTTGCCTGAGAGAAGAAAGCAACCTCCTCCTGGTTACAAGCACCCTTCAGGTAGTTGTAGACAGCAAGAAGGTCTCCCCTGAGCCTCCTCTTCTCCAGGCTAACCAATCCCAGCTCCCTCAGCCTCATGTATACACACATAATGCACAGCACCTCTGAAGTGTTTATGGCAAGAGTTGTTCATGCCTTGTTAGTCAGAAGAGACTAAATGTGTGCTTTGAGAATAAGTGCAAGTGTTTGGTTAGCAGGGTCAGGGGTTGGACTAGACGATTTCCAGAGGTCCGTTCCAACTCTTACTATTCTGTGATTCGGTGATTTCTGCATGGTGGTGGATGTCAGGTTAAAAGCACATACTTCTGGGTGGTGAATGAGCTGGAGAGCAGCCCTGAGGAAAAGGACCTTGGAGTCTGGGTTGATGAAAAGCTCAACATGAGCCTGCAGTGTGCACATGCAGCCCAGACAGCAACTGAGTCCTGGGCTGCATCAAGAGCAGCGTGGCCAGCAGGGCAAGGGAGGGGATTCTGCCCCTTTACTCTGCTCTCATCAGACCCCACCTGGAGTATTGTGTGCAGTTCTGGAGCCCTCAGCACAGGAAGGACATGGAAGTGTTGGAGTGGGTCCAGAGGAGGGCACCAAGATGCTCAGAGGGTTGCAGCAGCTCTGCTATGAGGACAGGCTGAGAGAGTTGGGGCTCTGCAGCCTGCAGAAGAGACGGTTTCCAGGAGACCTTAGAGTAGCCTTCCAGTGTCTGAAGGGGCCTACAGGAAGGCTGGGGAGGGACTATTGACAAGGTCTTGCAATGCCAGGACAAGGGGCAATGGGTTTGAACTGGCAGAGGGGAGATTTAGACTGGATGTTAGGAGGAAGTTGTTTGCAGTGAGGGTGGTGAGGCACTGGCACAGGTTGCCCAGGGAGGTTGTGGCTGCTCCCTCCCTGGAGGTGTTGAAGGCCAGACTGGATGAGGCCTTGAGTGAGCTGTACTAGTGGGAGGTGTCCCTGCCTCTGGCAGGGGTTTGGAACTGGATGATCCTTGAGGTCACTTCCAACCTTACCATTCTATGATTCTTTCAGTGAAGTGGAAAAGGTTATACTCTTCAGCAACCTGCAGATGAAGTGTTTGTGAGTTCTGTAAAGAAACTGACAGAGTTACTGCATTTAGCTTGTGATGGCCAGATGCTGGGATATGTGTGCTGGTGCACGCTGGTGCATCTGGTGTTTGGATCACAGGCTACACACATGTGGGACAACTGTGCAGTGTGGGTGTTACTACACTTGGGACTGTATCTCCAGCAGGCATATATCAGGGTGGCTCAGTGGAAGGCAATGAAGCCCAGCAGTGTGTGCTTCCTGGAATCAGGACATGGGACTGTGTGTAGGGATTTTTGACATGTGGGATTGTGGTTGATAGAGTGTGTCGGGATGTGACTTTGGGAGCTTGAGCTGAAGGCAGTTGGTAAAACAAAAGAGAAAAAGCCAAGCCACAAACACACATCCAAAGAGTGTGCATGTTAAGGGAAAAGGAAAGAATTCATGTGCTGAGTCTGGTCCTCCAGGCTGAGCCACTGGTATACATTTGCTGAACGTGGTCCTCTGGGCTGAGCCACTGGTTTGTGATGCTGTTTCTCAGTGGCAGTACATGGAAGCTGTGGGATTCTAGAATAATGATCTTTTACATAATTAACAAGTTATGCAGCCTGACAGAAAGAGCTGATGTTCAGGCTGTCCAGACTGTCTGACTTTTGAGTAGAGTTAATTTAATTGAATTGCTGTGGTGGACCTGGGGAGAGCCTGAAGTCTCTCTCATCCATCAACTTGTTTCACTGCTGCTCCATAGGGCAACAGCTTGCACTTGCTGTTGGGCCATCTCTGAGCTCCTCTGTATGCTAGCCCTTCTTCAACTTGTTTGTCTGATGGATTGAGAAGGAACATTGCTAAGTGTCTTCTCCTTCTGCTGTATGTAAAATGTGAGTCTAGTTACAGGTCTTTCTCATGCTCTGGTTGCTAAATGCTGCCATAGCAAGGATCTTGCTGAAACATCATCTTTGTATGGAATCATCACCAGTTTTCTTGCCCTTCTCTGGACCTGCTCCAGCACCTCTACATCTTTCTTGTAGTGAGTGACCCAGAATTGAACCCAGTACTCAAGGTGTGGCCTCACCAGTGCTGAGTTCAGGGGAACAATCACGTCCTTGCTCCTGCTGGTTAGATTGATACAGGCCAAGATGCCGTTGCCTTCTTGGCCACCCGGACACGCACTGGCTCACATTTGGCTATCTGTCAGCCAGCACCTTCGGGTCTTTCTCTGCCAGGCAGCTTTCCAGCCACTCTGCCCCAATCCTTGAGGGTTCATGGGGCTGTTGTGACCCAAGTTGTGATGGTTTGGGAGTTCCCCACCCCCCCACACTTTGTAAAATCCCCCAGACTAGAATTCAGCCAGCTGGAAGTTAAGGACTGAAGCTCTATTTACAGCTCAGCACAATGTACAAGCAGAGATAGACACTAGAGACAGGAATAGTTACAGACATAGACAAGTTAAAGGGAATACAGAAACACAACTCCCCTCCCAGAAATAAGAGACCCCAGGAGGGGCTCCCAACCACCCTTCCACCTTCTCCCCACCCCTATACCTTACCCCAAGGTTTGCCTTACGCACAAGGTGAGTTTGGAGGATGGGCCAGGGAAGTTAGAAGGAAAGTGGTTAGTGAGATTACTCAGCAGAGAGGAGAAAAAGCCAGAAGGTGCTAGACTGAGACGCTGTGCCCCAGAGACTGACTTATCTATGTTTTGAGTACATCTCAGCAATCCTGTGAGTGAAGTAGGCATCACCAATGTTTTCTTTTCACAGCCTATAATATAATTTTCTCTATTAAAATATTCCAATTAGCCTCAAACCAGCACACAAGTGCAGGACCTGGCCTTGTTAACAGAACAGATTCAGTTAACAGAACAGATTCAGAAGACAGAGAATCAAATTTTTTAGAGGCAAGCGAAAACTTTGTTATGAATAAAATCTGAGGGAACAAAACTGCCTCACAAACTGGAAGTTTGGATAGAGGGCAATCAAAAGTATCACAGCATCACAGTATCACCAAGGTTGGAAGAGACCTCAAAGATCATCAGGTCCAACCCATTACCACAGCCCTCAAGACCAGACCATGGCACCAAGTGCCACATCCAAACCTGCCTTGAACACCTCCAGGGACGCTGACTCCACCACCTCCCTGGGCAGCCCATTCCAGCAGTCAATGACTCTCTCAGGCAACAACTTTCTCCTCACCTCCAGCCTAAACTTCCCCTGGTGCAGCTTGAGACTGTGTCCTCTTGTTCTGCTGTTGGTATAGCAGGGCAAATAGCCTTCTGAAGTCAGGAGTGTGGGGGGTCCAAAGGACAGCTTAGCTAATGTAACATGTGGATGAAAAAAGTGTGTTTGAATGGTTTGTTGAACCATTACAAATCCAAACAGTTCAGCAGGGCTAGCCTGATAATTGCCTTTTTCCCCAAAGAAAATTGTAACTTGTGAACAAAGCCTAAAACTCGAGACTTCAGCTTAGTGGAGCTGCATTTTTCTTGTAAAACCATTCCCGTGGAAACTTCCTAATAATTTCCTTTTGAAATGGTTTTGTTTAGAAAAGAAATCAGAGCAATATGTAGAGCAGCATTTATCTCATCTCAACGCTGCAGCAAACGGGCATTCATACTAAAAAGGCAACTCATTTTTAAAGTGAAAGGGGCCTTTTTCTCTTTGATGTGGAACTCAGCACCATGTGAGAGCAGTGCCAAGAACTCAAGTAGGACTCAGGAAAGAACTGGACCTTTTTTGCTCTTAAGATGCCAGTTGGCTCCATGGTATAGGCACCATGGTATAGGGGAAGCCTATGTAATCATAAAACCACAGAACCATTTTGGTTGGAAAAGACCTTCAAGATCATAGAATCCTAGAATGGTAAGGTTGCAAGTGACCTCAAGGATCATCTAGTTCCAACCCCCTGCCATAGGCAGGGACACCTCCCACTAGTACAGCTTACTCAAGGCCTCCTCCAACCTGGCCTTGAACACCTTCAGGGAGGGAGCAGCCACAACCTCCCTGGGCAACCTGTGCCAGTGTCTCACCACCCTCACTGCAAACAATTTCCTCCTAACATCCAGTCTAAATCTCCCCTCTGCCAGTTCAAACCCATTGCCCCTTGTCCTGTCATTACAAGACCTTGTCAATAGTCCCTCCCCAGCCTTCCTGTAGGTCCCCATCAGATCCTGGAAGGCTACTCTAAGGTCTCCTGGAAACCTTCTCTTCTGCAGGCTGCAGAGCCCCAACTCTCTCAGCCTGTCCTCACAGCAGAGCTGCTGCAGCCCTCTGATCACCTTCATGGCCTCCTCTGGACCCACTCCAACACTTCCATGTCCTTCCTGTGCTAGGGGCTCCAGAACTGCACACAGGACTCCAGGTGGGGTCTGATGAGAGCAGAGTAAAAGGGCAGAATCCCCTCCCTTGCCCTGCTGGCCACACTGCTCTTGCTGCAGCCCAGCACACAGTTGCTGTCTGGGCTGCATGTGCACACTGCAGGCTCATGTTGAGCTTTTCATCAACCCAGATCATCAAGCCCAACCATTACCTCTACCAAGAAAAGTCTCTTCCCCTGTGGTGTGCAGGCCACCAAATATTATCTTGCAAAAGCACTTGAAATGTTAATCTCCATTTTTTGAGCCACGTTCGCACCTGCAAGAAGGCATCAATATTTTCTGAGCTTTGCAGTCGATTTCAATTTCTCAGTGACTTTGCATTGGTTTCAGCATAGATACCTCTGTAGCATTACTTTTATGTTATGTTTTCCTTCTTTTTTTGTGCAAATGATATTTTTTTTTTTTGGTTTTGTTTTGTTTTCCTGGCTGGCAGAGAGCAGCCCAAGCCGCAGAATCCAGAAACAGCCTGTCCCAAAGCTCGTGTCAGCTCCCATTGGGGAAGGGCTTGCCACAGAGCTGGGATCTAGTTTCAAACTCCTGCACAATTTGTGGTTATTTAGAGCCAGCATTTTGGTTGAGGCTGCTCCCTAAATGTTTGTTATATGGTTTTATTTATAAGAATAATGACTGTATGTTTAGGGGCTGCAGCACATAATGCACCAAATGCCCAGTCTCTGAGTAGTTTGGGGTTTTTTTAAGCTTCTCTTAACTATCAACTGCATTTCCACTCTTTAATTTTACACTAACTCTTGGACATTGGCCAGAAAAATTCTTTGTAGTCTGTGCAGTTCAAGATCTTGGCCTGATTAAAGTTGTCAGCAATTTCACCTCCTTCTTCTTTTAATCACATCCCACTTTCTCCCTACCACTTTTTGTGTTTTTAAAGGTTGCCATTCTCTGTTGTCTTCTGCATTTTCTGCTCTCGTTTTCTCTCCTGATTTAGCTGAGTTTGTTTTTTCTGTGTGCTCTTTTTAAGCCCTTTAGCATTTCAAGTGTGGGCTTCCTGATAGCCCAGGTGAAAAACACCCTGAATGACTTTCAGGTGAAAGATCTGGAGAACAGATCTAGTGAAGACTGGCTGAGGGAACTGGGATTGTTTAGTCTGGAGAAGAGGAGGCTGAGGGGACACCTTGCTCTTCACAACTACCTAAAAGAAGGTTGGAGTGAGGTTGGTGTCAGTCTTTCATATAGTATCACAGTATCACCAGGGTTGGAAGAGACCTCAGAGATCATCAAGTCCAAGCTGTTACCACAGCCCTCAAGACCAGACCATGGCACCAAGTGCCACGTCCAAACCTGCCTTGAACACCTCCAGGGACGCTGACTCCACCACCTCCCTGGGCAGCCCATTCCAGCAGTCAATGACTCTCTCAGGCAACAACTTTCTCCTCACCTCCAGCCTAAACTTCCCCTGGCACAGCTTCAGACTGTGTCCTCTTCTTCTGCTGCTGCTTGCCTGAGAGAAGAAAGCAACCTCCTCCTGGCTACAAGCACCCTTCAGGTAGTTGTAGACAGCAAGAAGGTCTCCCCTGAGCCTCCTCTTCTCCAGGCTAACCAATCCCAGCTCCCTCAGCCTCTCTCCATAGGGCTGTGCTCCAGGCCTCTCCCCAGCCTCGGTGCCCTTCTCTGGACATGCTCAAGCACCTCAATGTCCTTCTTCAATTTCCTTCCTAGTATCAACTGATAGGACAAGAGGAAGTGGTCCTAAGGTGCTCTAGGGGTGGGACTAGGTTGGATACTTGGAAAAATTTGTTTACTGAAAGGTTGGTCAGGGATTGGAACAGGCTGCCCAGTGTGATGGTGTAGTCACCATCCTTGGAGGTGTTAAAAACAGATGTGTAGACATGGCATTTTGGGACATGGTTTGTTTGGCATGGTGGTGTTGGATTGAGGGTTGTACTTGGTGATCTTAGAGGTCTTTTCCAACTGAAGCAATTATCTGATTCTAATGTCTGCTACTGAGCAGTCTTCTGAGTCTGTGCTGGTGATTCCTTCTAAAACAGTGCTTACTGTGCTTACTGACAGCTGCAGAGAACCTCCTCAGGTAATTGTAGGAATCTCTCAGTTTCTCCTATAGAATCATAGAATGGTAAGGTTGGAAGGGACCTCAAGGATCATCCAGTTCCAACCCCGTGCCAGAGGCAGGAACACCTCCCACTAGTACAGCTCACTCAAGGCCTCCTCCAACCTGGTCTTCAACACCTCCAGGGAGGGAGCAGACACAACCTCCCTGGGCAACCTGTGCCAGTGCCTCACCACCCTCACTGGAAAGAACTTCCTCCTAACATCCAGTCTAAATCTCCCCTCTGCCAGTTCAAACCCATTGCCCCTTGTCCTGGCATTGCAAGACCTTGTCAATAGTCCCTCCTCAGCCTTCCTGTAGCCCCCTTCAGATCCTGGAAGGCTACTCTAAGGTCTCCTGGAAGCCTTCTCTTCTGCAGGCTGCAGAGCCCCAACTCTCTCAGCCTGTCCTCACAGCAGAGCTGCTGCAGCCCTCTGAGCATCTTTGTGGCCTCCTCTGGACCCATTCCAACACTTCCATGTCCTTCCTGTGCTTAGGACTCCAGAACTGCACACAGGACTCNAGAACTGCACACAGGACTCCAGATGGGATCTGAGGAGAGCAGAGTAAAGTGGCAGAATCCCCTCCCTTGCCCTGCTGCCCACACTGCTCTTGATGCAGCCCAGGACTCGGTTGCTGTCTGGGCTGCATGAGCACACTGCAATGTGCACTATGCTTAAGTTTGAAAGTTTTTTGCTTTGTTTTTGTTTTTTTTTT
>VWZE01013879.1:7930-18007 GCA_013396675.1 Eubucco bourcierii | reverse complement strand
TCCAACCTTACCCTTCTATGATTCTATGATTCTATCTTGATAGACCTTTCCTCTCTATTATCTTGGACACAAGCTTTGTAAATCAGTGAAATTCTGCCAAGAATGAGAAGCTACATCTCTCTGCTTTATTAGCCAAATAATTTTCAGCGTGTCGAACACAAGTTCCAAATTTGTATTTGTAATGAACTTAAGCTTACCATACTTCTGTTCACAGACTGCAAGCACAACTTTTTCCAAAAGCTGTTAAAGGGTGAAGAACTTTAATTCAGTTACAAGAACAAATGCTACCTATCGCCACTGAGGAAAGTCAACTCACAGCAAAGGAGGTGCAAGATCAGAAATACTATCCAGGTTGCAGAACTGTGTCTCAGTTGGTTAGCGCATGATCACCTTTCAGATTTAATTCTCTTTTTTACCAGTTGTTTTTAGATCAAATACAGTTCCATTTATCTGCTGTAGCTCAGAAGCTTCTGAAATTTTAATAGTTTAAGACTAAAATGTGCTACCATATTTCAGCTTTTTCCTTTCATGTAAAATGCAGTTTAGATGTCCTGACTAAGTTCCAATTCCGAGAAGTGGTGAATAATTTCATTAGGATTGCAAGTGTTCCCCAATCAACCATTATATATAATCAGTAGTGGTAGATGGGTGAGAAGCAGCGTTTCAGGAAATAGTTTCATCCTTTGAAAAAGAGCACATGTAACCATCCATTCAACCCGCAAGTGCTTTGGTATTTAAGCTCCTTGAGATTTACTTGCACATCTGTTTTCAGAAATGAAACCTACTAGATTAGGTTCTGATGAAAACTCCTGAACATATAAAAATATCAGTATTACATGGCACTTCCGAGGTTAAAAGCTCTGAAATGTAAGTATTCAGAACACCATACACAACATCATAGTATGCCCCTAACAAACATGTAGCTGCTTTAGAGAAATTTCTGACTCATGATGCTCTTCAAAACTGCCAACTTAGGTAATTATTATTTAAATGGGTTTATTTTTATCAAAGCTTCAAGAAGTCTGAAAACTAAGTATTTGAACATTTCATACAAGCAAAGTTATTTTGATGCAAAATAGTTTGTTTGGGTTTTTTGGTGTTTTGTTGTTGTTGTCTTCTCTGTCGTGTTTTTTTAAACATAGTTATGATCTTGAAAGTATAGATAGAATCCACACCACAAGAGTTTCAAAAGTCTTCTTGAACTTGAAAGCAAAGTTACTCTGGCATTGGTATGTAGCTACTAGGAACCGCTTAGGAGTTATTTAGCTGCACTGACCAACATACCATAGTGCAAGCTGTCAAACAGTTCCAAACAGAGTTCAAATACAATTTCTCACAAATTATTAGTAAAGGTCACTACTTTGATAACTTATTTCAACACAATTGCCAAACTCAAAATGGTCAACCCCTATTTCCCAATGACCTCTTTGAAGATTACATTTTGAATTTGCAATGGCACACTACTCAGCTTGTTTTGAATACAAGTCAGTGTGGGAAAGAAGCAAGGAACTGTTTTTTCCTTTAGACATTTGAGTTGTAATATTAATCTCTACAGGACTGATACAATTATAATTAAGAACCACAGCTGTTTTTTCTGTTACCACAAACACAGCAAAATGATAGATAAGCATTTCAGGACTTCACCTATCCAAAAGTAAACTCAATTTTGGAGAACATGTTGCACACACATACACATCCTTGCTAGCCGCACAAGTCCACACCACACCAAATGTCTCTAAACCAACCAGACTTGAACAATGTGGCCTAATATTCCCTTCATATTTGAAGGTTTCACTTTTGTGCGTATGCATAATGAGTTGACCAACCAATCAAAAAGGACATCTTCTTCCATCTCCCTAGTTACTAGGTGTTCAGTGTTCCTCCAGAGCTAGAATTCTGAACTTTCAGATCCCACTTCAACAACCATCATCTGTTAAAAAGCAGTATCTGATGAAAATACACAGAAGTCAGTGATTGCGTAATTCTGACAGATCTGCACTGCTCAGTTGACACACAGTGAGTATCAGACCCAATAAAAAATTGCAGTAAATTCAGGAATTCTGAGCAGGGAGATTAAGAGTCCTTTTATCACACACCAAGTGTGCTGGTTTGAGGCTAACTGGAATATTTTAGTAGAAAAAATTACACTATAGGCTGTGAAAAGAAAACATGATGATGTCTACTTCACTCATAGGCTTGCTAAGATTGTTTTGGGAAAAGAAACCAAAACATAGATAAGGCATTCGCAGTCTGTCTCTCTCTGGGAGAACAGCATCTGGGGTGGTCTAGGGTCTGCCTTCTAGCTCCTCTTTGCCGATTAATCTTCACTAACCACTTTTCTTCTAACCCACCTGACTGATCCTCCAAGTTCCCCTTGCACTTAAAGCAAACCTTGGGGTTAAGGTACGGGGGTGCAGAGAAGGTGGAAGGGTGGTTGGGAGCCCCTCCTGGGGTCTCTGATTTCTGGGAGGGGAGTTGTGTTTCTGTATTACCTTTAACTTGTATACGTCTGTAACTATTCCTGTCTATAGTGTATATCTCTGCCTGTACATTGTGCAAAGCTGTAAATAGAGCTTCAGTCCTTAACTTCCAGTTGTCTGAGTTCTAGTCTGGGTCATTTTACAAAGTGTGGGGGGTGGGTAACTTCCGAACCATCACACCAAGGACTATTACATATGGTGGAGGGGTAAAAAAAAAAACAACAACAACAACCGAAAACACAACATAAAAACTTCACACTGTACATGACAGAGTTTAGTATTTTACAATGAAGAAGCAGGGCAATAAGTAAGATTGTAGCTCTGGACTTCAGGAAGGCTAACTCAGTCCTCTTCAAAGACCTGTTTCATGGAATCCCATGGACCAAAACTCTGGAAGGCAGGAGCCCAAGAGAGCTATCTAATATTGAAACTTCACTTCCTCCAAGTTCCAAGATATGTGCATTCCTTTGATTAAAAAAACCCAAAACCACCAAACAAAAACCAAACTAAAACAAAATAAAAAAGAAAAAACCAACAACCGAAAAAACCCATCAAGTAGAGGAGAAAAGACACCTGCACCTTTGATGAGCAAGGAAGAAAGAAATGTATAGTATGTGGAAAAAAGAACTGGTTGCTTGAAAGAATCTTAAGATTGTTGCCAGGGAAAGTAAGAATAGAGCAATGCAGGTCAAAGCCCTCTTAGAATTAAATTGGGCAAAGGAAATGAAAGAGAACAAGAAAGGTCTGATCATCAGTGGCAAAAGCAAGAAAAGGGAAAATCACAGAATCATTGAATGGTAAGGTTGGAAGGGACCTCAAGGATCATCTAGTTCCAACACCCTGCCAGAGGCACAGACACCTCCCACTAGTACAGGTTACTCAAGGCCTCATCCAATCTGGCCTTGAACACCTCCAGGGAGGGAGCAGCCATGACCTCCCTGGGTAACCTGTTCCAGTGCCTCACCACCCTCACTGCAAAGAACTTCCTCCTAACATCCAGTCTAAATCTCCCCTCTGCCAGTTTAAGCCCATTGCCCCTTGTCCTGTCATTGCAGGACCTTGTAAATAATCCTTCCCCAGCCTTCCTGTAGGCCCCCTTCAGATACTGGAAGGCTACTATCAGGTCCCCTCAAAGCCTTCTCTTCTCCAGGCTGAAGAGCCCCAACTCTCTCAGCCTGTCCTCATAGGAGAGCTGCTCCAGCCCTCTGATCATCTTTGTGGCCCTCTTCTGGACCCACTCCAACACTTCCATGTCCTTCCTGTGCTGGGAGCTCCAGAACTGCACACAGTACTCCAGGTGGGGTCTGACAAGTGCAGAGTAAAGGGGCAGAATCCCCTCCCTTGCCCTGCTGCCCACGCTGCTCTTGATGCAGCCTAGGACTCGGTTGCTGTCTGGGCTGCATGTGCACACTGCAGGCTCATGTTGAGCTTTTCATCAACCCAGACTCCAAGGTCCCTTTCCTCAGGGCTGCTCTCCAGCCATTCACCACCCAGCCTGTATTTGTGCTTGGGATTGTGCCTACCCAGGTGCAGGACCTTACACCTGTGGGCGCAGTGCCAAATGAGGTGGGAGCCCTGGTGACAGCAGATGCTGAGAAAGCAGTTACTGAATGCCTCCTTTGCTTCAGTCTTTACCGCTAGAACTAGCCCTCAGGAATCCCTGACGTAGGAAGCAGAAGTCTGATGGAAGGAAGTCTGTCCACTGGTCAATGACAATCAGATTCAAGATCATTTGGGCAAACTGAACGAGCCCCAAGGGGACACACCCACAAGTGCTGAAGGAACTGGTTGATGTTTCTGCTCTACCCTTCTCCCTCGTTTTTGAAAGATCATGGAGAACAGGGTAGCTGCCTGAGGACTGGAGGAAAGCCAATGTCGCTCCATCAAAAAGGGCAAGAAGGAAGATCCAGCAAACAACACGTCAGCCTCACCACCATCCCTGGAAATGTGATGAAGCAGTTAATTCTGAAGGTCATCTCTAAGCACGCGGAAGAAAGGAAGATTATCAGGAGCAGCCAGCATGGATTTACCAAAGGGAAATTACGTCTGACTAATCTGACAGCCTTCTGTGATGGTGCGACTGAATAGATGGATACAGGGAGAGCAGTGGAAGTTGTCGACCTTGACTTTAGCAAGGGTTTTGACAATGCTTCCCATATCATGATAAGCAAGCTCAGGACCTCTGGGTTTGAAGTGTAGCCAATGGGACAGATTGTGAATTTGCTAAATAATGGAGGTCAGAGGGCTGTGATCAATGGCAGAGAGCCCAGCTGCAACTAGTGGTGTTCCCCAGGGGTCAGTACTGGGTCCAGTCTTACTCAATGCCTTCATCAACAACCTGGATGAGCATCAACAGTAAGACACAATAAGACTGTGATGTCTCCAAATCTGCATCTTAAGTGACAGCTCACTTCAGTGTGAAAGTTACTGAATGCAAGGGTTTAGGAATTTAAAGCACATGCTGACCCTTCTCATTTTAACTGACAATGATGCATTCCTGAAATAGAGTAAAAAGTTCTTAGAGGAGTTCAGCAAAGAGAAAACTTTTATCTGGAGACACAGGTTCAAGTCTTGACCAAGGTCGAAAAATATGAAATAATTTCTACATCTTCCTTTCAGGCTTTGCAAGGTTTTTGTTCACAAAAGGGAGTGGGGGATAATGCTATTAGACTTGGTATCTCTAACACTCTAGTACAGAACAAATTTTCTAGAAAGTGGAAGTATAGCAACTCAGACGTCTTCTTCTGGGGAAATTTAGCTGCCTCAGAAACTGATGGAACAGCAACACGGCAGGGTGTATGCAAGTTTTGGGGTTTTTTTGACACTGCTGTTAGACAGGCTGAACAGGAAAAGTGTTCTTTTTTAATCTGTGTTACTCAGGATCAAAGATGAACTAATTGGACATGTAGCAATAGCCTTGGTTGCAGTTTCCATGACATGGTGTGATTCAGGAATAAGATCCCTAGTGCACAAAGACATTCCAACCCCCTGTGGAAGAAAACAAGCAGGAATAACAAGATGGTATCTTGATTCAGTGAGCAATGTCTGACTAAGCCTAGGTTAAAAAAAAATTAAAAAATCCCAGGAGTTAAAAGTGGACTGTCTATTATTGAAGCATCACCTAAGCATGCAGATAAGGAATTAGGAAGGTCAAGGTTTGAGCTAGTGAGGGATACAAAGGGCAGTGTGAAGGTGTTCAACTGGTAGGTCAACAGGAAAACAAAGACAAGTGTGAGGTATGTTGTGATAAAGGGAATATAAAAGCTAAAGGTAGACTTGATAACTTCTTTGCCTCAGGTTTTGGAGTCTTTTCAGCCTCCCAGGTCTTCATGCCTAGTAGTAAAACTTTGAGGAGAGAAACACTATCTAGTCAAGGAAGATCTAATCATAATTACTTAAAGCTGGACTTGTAAGCCCATGAGACTGCATGGCTTGCATGCTGTGGTGCTGAAGAAGGTGTATGATGCTATAATGATGCTGTTTATTTATCTTTATAAACTATGCTAAGGAAGTAGAGGGTCACCCTGATGGTTAGAAAAAGGGAAAGGAGAATACTAAGAATAGATTTTTCCAACAGGCTGTGGAATCTCCACCTCCAAAGCTCTTGAACAAATGAGGATGCACAGGGCTTTGTCAAAACTTCATAGTTGCCTCTGCTTTAAATTGGAGGTTAAACTAATGACCTCCAGGGGTTCCCTTTATACACAAATGCCTCCCAAGCATCCAGTCACATCTGAGAGGCATTGAAGACACTCTTGTTTGACACTGTAACAAGATCTTCACAGTCTTCCAGATGATGTGGAGATTAACAATACTGGGAGGGAAATATCCTTCAGCAGTAAGAACAGGTTCAATGTAAATTTCAGAAGACAAAAACTATAAGGTGTCCCTCCCTATGGTACACTCAAAAGGGTAGAAAATATCAGCATCTACAGCAAACCTGCACTTTTATTTTCTGAAATATTTTAATACTTTTACTGGAGCCATTTTAGAAAGATTTCTTTTTTTAATAGTCTTCACCATCATCTGCAGGTAACAGTCATCTTGAAATAGGGTATTAAAATTAAGATTTTTAATACCACAATCCAAAACTACACAAAATACCCTCATAACACAGCTGCCAGCTATCTGAGTTTATTCTTAAACTTCCATCCACTAACTGATTGGTCCCAACTAGTTTCTGTTTCAGAGACTTTTTTTTACCTCTATGGCCCAACAAGCTAATCAGATACACTGAACATCTGAGAAGAGGAACAAAATAATTAAAATCCTTTTGCTTTCAGAAGTATTAGCAACAGTTGAATTTCACAATCTTTGAGTACTGACATTGCAAACGTGTCTTTTTTTCCCCCACATTATAACTGCAGGAAGTGATTCTAAAACTAGAAAATTCAAGGAAATATGATTTAAAGTTTTGAGTTTGTAGAGAGGCATCATTCGCACCAGTAATAATTAAAACTTACTTATTTTCACCCTAGTATATTATTGTCTCTGTTAAATTATTCAGTAGACACTGAATAATATGGTTTACTTTATGCTCCGACATTTACTCTTAATATTTTGCGGATAAAATGGAAGTTTAAATAGTATCACTATATATATGTGTGTGTATGTATATACATATATGTGTATATATAGTTCTTTATTTTAAAAAAATATATAAAAACATGACAGCATAATACTAAATTAAAGTTCCAAATATAATGTAAGCCATGTATAGCAGCTGCTACACCGTTTCAGAATTAAAAATTGCTCTCATTCAAATCTTGAGTACACAACTCTTCGATAGCAGAGGCTTGGTTTGTAGTTATTTGGGGGGCAGGAGGGGTGTTCAGGTTTGGGTGGAGTTTTCTTGTTGGTGTTCTCTGTTTTTAAATTTTCACCTGTTTGTAGGAAGAATTTTATTAAACTGAGGAGAAAAGCCTATCACCATTAGACCAAGTCCCCATCCTCAAAAATGCAGATCAAACCTTTAAGTCACCTTTACTGTCTTAGATAATAAAAAATATCCGTGCTTTGCTTAAAAAGACACTTTCAAGTATAGAGACATAGCTAAGATTGACCTTTTCTGAGCATTCAAGACTCATCCCACAACTCATGTATAGAGAAAACCAGAAGTTCTTCATGTTCCACACTGTTACTCTGCTAGACACTCAAATGTCATTGTTTACACATGTATTTCAGACTGACCACCAACAACTACAGCAAAGCACATTCACCAGATCGACAGTAAAATATTTACAGGTCCTGCTGCTAAACATCTGTAGTTTCTATCAATGTTTTTGGATGCAAGAAGGCTACTGAGCACATTTGCACAGATCTACCATGGACTGGCTACATTGGATAGACTTGGGAACTATGCATTGACCACCAATAAGGAATGGATAAATCTTCATCTGCCCTTTCAGCGTCCTCTCTTCCCACTTCTCTACGGAATTTCAGTATCTTGCCAACTCACTCAAATCGAGGTCAAAAGAGAAGACAGAACTGAAAAAGAATGGAGCTGCACAAGCTGAAGAGACCAGAGAGTAGTACAGACTGCTCACTCACGTCCCTGCTTGGTCAGGATTACACCTAGCTATTTTACTGAGCCCTAATTTGCTGACTTGAAAAAGAAAACAGCTGTGTAGCAAGTCATTATCTTTATTGGTGGCAAAAAAAGAACTTTAAAGGAAATCCAGTAGCACTGAAGTATAAACTGGTGTTCTAGAAGTGACATGACTAACAGCTAGCATCTGTGATAGGAAGACCCCTCGGCTTTGATCTTCGTTCAGACACTAAAATTTGTTCTTGCATATCAAATTTACATTCCTAAAACATTAAAGAAATTACACTATAGTGCAACTACATTTCAGACATATAGAATCATAGAATCAGCCAGGTTGGAAGAGACCTCCAAGCTCATCCAGCCCAACCCCTCACCCAGCCCTAGCCAATCAACCAGACCATGGCACTCAGTGCCCCATCCAGACTTTGCTTCAACACCTCCAGGGACAGCAACTACACCACCTCCCTGGGTAGCCCATTCCAATGCCAATCACTCTCTTTGGCAAGAACTTCCTCCTAACATCCAGCCTAGACCTCCCCAGCACAGCTTGAGGCTGTGTCCCCTTGTTCTGTTGCTGGTTGCCTGANAGAATAACCTTCCTGCTCCTGCTGGCCACACTGTTCCTGATCCAGGCCAGGATGCCACTGGCTCTCCTGCCCACCTGGGCACACTGCTGGCTCATGTTCAGCTGCTATCTACCAGCATCCCCAAGTCCCTCTTTGCCTGCCTGCCTGCTCTCCAACCACTCTGTCCCCAGCCTGGAGTGCTGCTTGGGATTGTTGTGGCCAAAGTGTAGAACCCTGCACTTAGCCTTGTTAAATCTCATCCCATTGGCCTCTGCCCACCCATGCAGCCTGCCCAGGTCCCTCTGCAGAGCCCTCCTGCCCTCCAAAAGAGGGCACCTAACTTGTTGTCATCTGCAAAGTCACTGATGCTGGACTCAATCCCCTGGTTCAGGTCTGAATTGGTTGTGGGAATTCATGAGGCGGGAATTATAGAATATGCAGTTATTTTATTTCTGGAAAGCCCCGCCCACAACTATATATAAAATTAGTTAGATTGGTTCAGAAATTTGGTTGGGAAAACCTTTCACAAGGATGTTTACAGGGATTGTGGTAATTCAGAAAAATCATAAAGTTTGGAAAAGGTTTGCTATAAAAATAGCTTTGCCGCACTTAACAAATAAAAGGCAGCTTGGAGCGCTAGAGAACGTCTGCGCTACTCACGGCGGTGGAGTAGGAATTCGGAGATAGTCCTCTGGCTCCTTGTCGGCAAGCTTTCGTGGAGTGCCTTAAAGTGGAGATTGTGGGGCAGCACAGCGTAGAGCTCAGGCTCCTAGGCAGCATACCCATGATTACGGCATAGGCAGGTCCATTCAATAGGCAGGCAGGTCCGAAGCTGGCAGTCCATGGCTAGCAATCCCCCTCAAAGTCCCTCTTAAAGTCCCATTAGATAATATGTCCCATTGCCATATATATATGTTGGGGCAATTTGCTCTCCCCCATTCAAACCCGCGGAGGTGGAGTAAGGTACTTAGCGCCTACTTATTTTACATTCCAAAACCCTGGAACCCCACCAGAGGTGGGGAGAGGCAGAACAGTTTCGCACCCCATTCAAACCTCCAGTGGGGCAGGGACTTGGGTGTGCCCTGGCACAAAGTCATCAATAAAGATACCGAACAGGACTGTGCCCAGCACTGATCCCTGGGGCACACCACTGGTGACAGCTGCCAACTGGATGCAGCACCATTCACTCTCTGGGTCTGGCCCTCCAGTCAGTTCTAGACCCATATCAGAATGAATCTGTCCAAGGTAGAAGCTGCCAGCTTTGACAGGAGCTTGTTGTAGTAGACTGTCAAAGGCTTTGCTGCAGTCCAGGCAGACTACATCCACAGCCTGCCCTGCACTCACCAGGAAAGTAACCTGATCATAAAAGAAGATCATCACACAAACCCATAACACCACTAAAGTAACCATGGTTGTAACTCGGGGAAATAGAATTGCTAAGAAAACTGTGAGCACCCAGACTGGGGCCTCACACAAAGAGGTA
>VWZE01013877.1:28591-43320 GCA_013396675.1 Eubucco bourcierii | reverse complement strand
AAAAAAAAAAAAAAAAAAAAAAAGTTATATCTCTTTACCTTTGATTTCCTCACCAGTTCCCTTCCTCATTCTGGTGCTGTTCTCTGAGGAAAGTTCAGGGTAATGGTCTGTTTAAGATTAGTTTGGCAATTTCTACACTACATTTAAGACTGAATTTGAAAGCAAACTCTGTTGATCAGCAAACTACTCTGAAACGTTTGAGATCTCATCTTAATTACGAAGGTCACAAACTGCATTAAACTGTAGATGCAAAATCCTGATGGTACCGCTAAAAATGTTGTGATTTAGTTCATGTCACAGAACAACAAATTTTGTTTATTTGCAGAATTGATTATATGACTAAGCAAATTTTAATATTTGCAAGGGAGTTTACTTTGGGAGAAAACAAATGTTCTCACAAATTTTTTACTGGTGTATCATTTACCTAGGTGAGAATAGGAGTGGTACAAGTGGTACAAACAGCTGGAATCCATGTAGTCTTTTTCAGCCCTCTAAAGAGTTCTGTAATTTTTTAAATATTCTCTATTTTAAAATGTCTGTGTCTTGGAGGCTTTCTTAAAACCACACATTGTTGTCCACAGTACTACCTTGCTTTAAAAATGTATTTACTTAAAGAATCCCTCTGAGCTAAAAGCATCAAGAATATTAAATTGCATTAAAATAAGTACCAATCTGCTTTGCCTCCAAGGCTGTTCTTATATTCATATTTTGCAGGACATAACCTTTGCTAAGTAATACTTGAGTTATTGCTTCCATTTTTATGGCAAATATCTGAATGCTTTATTTGAGATTTTTTTAGCTTACTCTTACTGGGAGTGTATAGGACCAGCATGAAAAATTTAAGTGTAGGACACTGTGCTGCTTGTTCAATATAATAAGCATATATCTATAGTCCATAATTAATTTAATGATAATTTTTTTTTCAAAGTCACGTGAGTATATTAATAAACTTGTTTAATTAATTGTATTGGTTCTAATTTAAGCTTCCCAAAGCCCAAAAGCCTAACAGAATAATACAAGAGTAGGATGCTTTCCCCTCTCCCCTCTTTGGAAAGAAAGGCATTAGATGTAGAGAGTGAAAAGGGGTAAAACACCCAAAGAACAGTCTTGCTTTGATTTGGTAGTCAAAAGAAAAAAATCTTTAACAATGAATAAAAGGTATTTAAGGTAAGGGGAGTCACAAAAAGGTATAAGGAAGGGAAACAAAATACAAAATATATATACCACCAGATTGCAGTAGATAGAGGTAGATTCAGGAGCTGGTTGTCTCGCTATGTGGTAGGGTGGCCGCGTAGCAAAAGCAGGAGCAGCAGGAACAAGGGTGCAGCTGGCTGGCAGGCAGATCAAAGAGAAAGAGAAATAAGAAGTTCCTCTGTTTTTATAGGGGGTCTAGACAGGAAGAGGGAGTGGGCTAACCACTACACCTGGGGTCAGTTTCAGACCACCCCCAGGGAAGAGTCAGGAGGACCTGGAGTCAGGTTCAGACCAACCCCAGGAGGGTTAACCCTTTACATTAATTGGCAAAATACACTATAGTTAAAGTGGAATTAACTTGTTAAACTAAAATGATAAATCTACATCTAATACATCTAAGCACTGGGAAAGTGGGAAATTCAGAGGATAAAACAACTTTAAAAAAGGAAAAGGTACCTGGGAGTCCTAGTAGAAAAGTTCACCTTGAGCCAGCAATGTGCCCTTGTGGCCAAGAAGACAAATGGTATTCTGGGGTGCATTAAGAAGACTGTGAATAGTACATCAATGTAGGTTCTCCTAACCCTCTCCTCTGCCCTGGTGAGGCCACATCCAGAGTACTGTGTACATTTCTGGGCTCCCCTGTTCAAGAGAGACAGGGAGCTACTGGAGACAGTCCAACGGGGCCACAAAGACATTAGAGGACAGTTGCATCTTTTTTTCTGACAGGCTGAGACACCTGAGTTTAGTCTACAGAAAAAGGGATGAGGGAAAATCTCTTTAGCCTGGAGAAGAAAAGACAGAGGGATGATCTTGCCAATGTTTATAATATATCTATCTGGGGTAGGGGTCAAGAGGGCTCTTTTCAGTGGTGCCCAATGATAGGCTAAGAGACAGTGGGCACAAACTACACTTAAGCATAAGGAAAAACTACTTTGAGGGTGATGGAGCACTGGAACAGTCTGCTGATGGAGGCTGTGGACCCCCCTGCTCTTGAGGGTTTTCAAATGCACCCAGACACATTCCTGAGCAGCCTGACCTAGGTGAACCTGCTTTAGACTAGATGATCTCTAGAAGTCCCTCCTAACCCTACCATTCTGTGATTGCGTAATCTTGCTTTTTGCTAGATTGAGCTTGGATCTGATAGTCACCATAGAAAACTTGCCTTTTTGTGTGCAAAAGTTTTGAGAGAGCTGTAATTTATTCTTGGTGTATGTACTCATCTGTGTGTACAGTAGGCATAGTTTTTGTGGTGTGGAATTAAATAGGCAGATGATCAAAGTTCAGTGCTTGGAGTGGAGTGCACACAGCGATAAGTGTGATTGTTCTTCCTCAGATTCCCTAGTGCTTGAAAGGAATTAGCTGCCAAGAACACACAGTGGTATGTCCCCAGGGTCAGGTCTAGTTACTCTAGGAGAACCTGCAAGGAGAAATAGAATCATAATTGTTTAGGCTGGAAAAGACCTTTAAGATCATTGAGTTCAACCATTAACCTGACACTACCAAGTCCACTTCTATGTCCTGAAGCACCATGTCTACATGTCTTTTAAATATCTCCAAGGATTATAATTCAACCACTTTCCTGGGCAGCCTGCTTCAGGGCTTGATAACCCTTCCACTGAAGACTTTTTTTTCCTCCCCTAATGCAACTTTAGGCCATTTTTGCTTGTCTTCTCCCTTGCTGCCTGGGAGAATAGACCAGCACCCACCTCACTACAACCTCCTTTCAGGTTGTCGTAAAGAACAATAAGGTCTCCCCTCAGCCTCTTTTTCTTCAGATTAAGCTACCCCAGTTGTTACCCTCTAGCCCTCTATCATATTTTGTTTTGTTTTGTTTTGTTTTTCTAGGCAAAATGTTAGTCTATCTATCAGTTTACCTAGCACAAGTTCAGTCACACAAATTTAATTGTGCACTGTATCATCTGTGCCAGTAGCTCATGAAGGACCTTACTGTATACTTGCTGCATTTTGCCATCATATACAAATTATTCTTGGACTTCAGAACTAGTGCTTGTATCTGAATAAAGATTGTGCCTATTTGGAAGATGTCTTTTTCCCTAAGTACTGAATATGAATCAGGCCTACTAAATGCATATTGCTGTTGTATTGCTTATAGCATATATTTTATACACATATGTATGTATATGTATATATGTGTATATATATGTATGAGTGAGTGCTTTCTCCCTTAATAACAGTGGACTTAGGGGGATCAGAGTTTATGCTTCCAGAAGGAGTATTGTCTGACATGACACTCTAGAACTCTGATTTTAACAAAACAGAAAATTCTCAGTATCTTCAAAGCTGCTGTTCTGGTTTAATCTTAACAAAAAGAAAGACAACAACAACAACAAAAACAAACAAACAAAAAAAAAACAAACAAAAAACCCAAAACAAAACAAAAAAACAAAAAAACCCAAAACCCCCCAACCAAACAAACCCACAACAAAAACCCACAACCAAAAAAAAAAAAAAAAAAAAAAAAAAAAAAAAAAAAAAAAAAAAAAAAAAAAAACCACCAAAAAACAACCAAAACCACAACCCCCCCACCACCAAAACTCTAGAGTAATGAACTCTCTTGAGCTGTAATTAAACCAGGAAAACTATTTTGATTGTTTTATTTTTTATTTCTTCTTATTAAGGATTTTTGCTTTATTTACTCACTTTTCATTCTTGTAATATGAAGGTACAGAATGATTACTGGATTTTGCAAAATACTTGTTATAAGCAGTGTTCTGCTTATTGAATTTTTTTAATAGTAAAGGATACATAAATATTTTTGTTAGTAGCTTCTGCAGAATAGGGCCTTTGCCCATGAAAAGGGCAGTATAGAAGTCATCATAGAAACTTACATAGAATCATAGAATGGTAAGGTTGGAAGGGACCTCAAGGATCATCTAGTTCCAACCCCCTACCATAGGCAGGGACACCTCCCACTAGTACAGCTCACTCAATACCTCCTCCAATCTGGCCTTGAACACCTCCAGGGAGGGAGCAGCCACAACCTCCCTGGGCAACCTGTGCCAGTGCCTCACCACCCTCACTGCAAAGAACTTCCTCCTAACATCCAGTCTCCATGCAGTTAACTTATTAGTATTAACTTTTTGTTGCCTTATAGAAACTAGTATAACATAGTTTGTACAAGGACTTCTAGTCCCTCCTAAATAAATGGTTCTAAATTTGAAAAATAATCCTTCTTTCACTTCATATTATCAGCACATTTTTGTAACTACTTAAATAATTAAGGATTGCTTTCCTCAAGGCAAGCCTTGAAATTCTGAAATATTTTTTTAGCTTTTCCATTTTAGTTTGGGGAATGGAATATCAACACTTAAGGAAAGATGTCTTCCACAGCAAGTACTGATAAAAGTACCTTTTTTTTTTTTTTTTAACTTTCACAAGAAACTTTTAGTCTTTCATCAACTTATTTGATAGTCTTGTAATAATGTAATACCATTGGCTTTCTAATGATGGTGGCAGAAATACTTCCTCAATTTATGTGGCTAAGAATAAAACCATCTTCCTGGATTTAAATGTGCTTAAGTTACATGTTTGGTATTAATTTAATTTTACAAGTGCAAGATCCCAGTGTTTGTGCACTACAAATTTCAAAGTAATGGAGGATCTCAGCTATCTCTTATTTCTTACTGTTTGTAGCAGTCAGGCACTCGTCGTCCAGTGGGTTTTATTTTTAGCATTTTTACCTCTTACACAGTCCAGCTTAATGGAATAGCCCTGTAATAATATAGGAGACTTTTTTTTTTCCCCCATCAGCCCTTTTCAAAGATCTATATCATTCTGTAAAAATGCTCAAAACTGCTGAGGGTAAGTGGTTGTGGTGAAAAGTCTTTCACTCCTACGGCCATCCATCCTTCATCTTAATTCGATGTCATTCTGTAAATGAATGAGAGGCATTTAACAGTTGTGAGAAGTACATGCCTGAAAATTATGTTCAAGGTGACCAAATACCATCCAGGAATATAGAGAAATAGAATCTTGCCTCCCTTAGAAATGTGACAAGTTTGCCCACCTCAGATACTTTGTGTGTCTGCCCTCTCCTGTTTTCTTGTTTCTAAGAAAGCTGTGAGATTGCTTACTCTAGCGTCAAGCCATTTGGAAACTTCACTCTTCTGAGAATGAACTGCCTAATGACAGTTTCTTTAAGGGAAAGCTGCTTGAGCAATTCAACAGAAGTTCAGCTCCTACTGCAAAAACTGGTATCAGTGACCATTACTAGCTTTAAGCACGCATTTTGTTGAAAATAAAGGCAAAGAAAAAAAGCTGTAAGCTTTCTGTGGCTGTGCAGAGGGATCTGTACTTCCCAGAAGAAATGCTGTCTGGTTTAGTGATGCCAATCACTACATGTCTGAAGGTTTCATAGCACTGATCTGAACAAGTTCTGGGTTTTGCCATCACTGCTGCTCTTCTCACAGCTGGTAAACTTAGCAGTAGGGTTGATACTTAAATACATGAGCAGAAACAGATTGAGAGGGACTGTTTACATGTCACTACTTTGTGTGACATTTTGCCACTTTACCACGACAAGATTAATTGGGAACAGCATACCTTCCTCTAGCTCTTTGCTTTAAGTCTATGGGGGCCATTTATTTTTGTTTTTTCACTGTCTCTGAGTAGTAAAACATTGCAAGGGGTACAGTGTTGGCTGTGAATACAGGAAACTTTCATACCACATTTTTTTTCACAGTCACAAGGTCATACCAGGCTCCATCTCTTAATCACTGTCTAGTGTTTCAGACTTTTGGAAGGACTGCATCCCCTTCAGGCTTCGGGGTAGACTGTATACTTGAGACCAGTTTAGAGCATTGACTGTGTTCTGGTGAAGACCTCTGTTCTTTGAGATTCAGTAGAAGAGTTTTTTCTAGGACAGATTCGAATAGGTTAATGTTTGACAAGTAGATAATTAGAGATTATCCACTAACCTAATCTAGAGATTAGAGATCTAGAGATAATCTAGATTCTTCTTTGAGATTCAGTAGAAGGGTTTTTTTTCTAGGACAGATTCGAATAGGTTAATGTTTGACAGGTGGATAATCACAGTATCACCAAGGTTGGAAGAGACCTCAAAGATCATCAAGTCCAACCCATTACCACAGACCTCAAGACTAGACCATGGCACCAAGTGCCATCTCCAAACCCGCCTTGAACACCTCCAGGGATGCTGACTCCACCACCTCCCTGGGCAGCCCATTCCAGCAGTCAATGACTCTCTCAGTCAAGAACATTCTCCTCACCTAGAGCCTAAACTTCCCCTGGCACAGCTTGAGACTGTGTCCTCTTGTTCTGGTGCTGCTTGCCTGAGAGAAGAAAGTAGCCTCCTCCTGGCTACAACCACCCTTCAGGTAGTTGTAGATCTAGAGCTCTTTCAGGAAGATGTTGTTTCTATACTTCCCAAGGTTAAGATCTGGTACTCTTTCAGATGCCCACCTTTTAGTACTCATATTCTGGCATGTAATGTTCCCCTGTATTTATCTTCTCTAGTTCAGAATCTTTCATGTGTCCTTAATGTAGGTCTTTCTTCCCTTACTGATGTCAGAGTACTGTTTACTCATGCATGAGTCCAAGCAGCCAAATAATTTAATTTGTATTCCATAGCAGTTATGATCTGTCAAAACCTTTAATTTGCTTGTAATAACCTGTGTGCATTCTTTTTTTTTGTTTCATACTGGATCCTCTTTGTTCTGTGGTTGGGTCCTGAGGACTGGCAGTGTTAATCAAATTTTCCTATCTGAGGACTTCTCCTGAGCTGTAAAGAGAGTTGGCCGTGAAACTTCTAGATTAAGCTATCTAACTATGATTTGACAATTTTTTAATGTTTTTGGTGTCATAATAGATCTTAAGGAAAGACGAAACTGCAATCTGTAATGCACCTTCACTTGTTTTATTTAATGCTTTTAGAGATAAAGCTGATTTGCAGACCAAAGATCAAAAATTGCAAATGTTTTTTGTTTGTTTTTTTTTTTGAGGGGTCTGTCAACATCTTTGCTGTATCTTAGTATATAAATTGTGTACTTTCTGTGTTATAAATTCTATACAGGTAGTAAAGCAAGCATAATCTCATCAAGTGAAACAGAAAGGTCACGGTATGGATCAATTTATCTTTAAAACAAACAAAACCTCACACTGCAGAGAATAGAGGTAAAGTGATAAGAAATTGATTGTAAGCAGTAAATAGGGAAGGAGAAGACAGTGAGGTAGTAATTAAGATATTTGATAAATCTGAGAAAAAAAGCTCAAGGATATAGATCAAAGATTAACATTTATTTTAAATTCTGAGACTTAGAGGTGGGGGTGGGTGGGAAGTAGCTCCCTCTATCATTGTTATGGCTGGATGAGATATAGATTAATCTTCTTTAGTAATCAAGCTTTCCTGTTAAGGAAGTCTTCAGACAGTAGCATGAGAAGATTTAAAGAATTGGTAACTTCTCCCATTGGCTTGCTAGGAAAGTGCAGTTATAACTCACACGTAACATCTTCCTAAGCTGAGTCTGCGTAAAGATCTACTGCTGTTGAAAATGCTCATTTCAAGCCTTGTCCCTTTCAATCTTGTAAATGGATAAGAAGTAGAGACCTTAAAACAGATCCACAGATTGCATTGGGTTGAAAGGCACCCTCAAAGGTCATCTCGTCCAAACCCTCTCCAGTGAGAAGGGACATCTCCAACTAGATCAGCCTGCTCAGGACCACATCGAGTCTGATCTTGAACATCTCCAGGGACAGGGCCTCAACCACATTTCTGGGCAACTTGTTCCAATATTTTACCATCCTCAATATAAAGAACTTCTTCCTTATGTTCAATATAAATCTACCCTGCTACTGTTTAAAACCATATCTCATCCTATTGCTACAAGCCCTTCTAAAAGTCCTTCCCTAGCCTTCCTGTAGGTCCCCTTCAGATACTGAAATGTACCTATAAGGTCTCCTCAGAGCATTCTCTTCTCCAGGCTGAACAGCCCAAATTCCTTCAGCCTGTCTTGAGAGGAGAGGTGCTCCATCTCTCTGATCATATTTGTGGCCCTCTTCTAGACATGCTCCAGCAGGTCCATGTCTCTCTCATGTTGGGGGTCCCAGAGATGGGCACTGTACTCCAGGTGAGGTCTTAGCGGAGCAGAGTGACAGAATCACCCTTGGTCTGCTGGCCACGCTTCTTTTGCTGCATCTCAGGCTGCAACTTGCCTTCTGGACTACAAGTGTGCATTGTTTGCTCATGTCCAGCTTCTCATCTACCAGTACCCTTCAATCCTTTTCTGCAGGGCTGTGCTAAATATGATCATGCCCCAGTACTAATATTGAGGGTTGCCCAGGCCTAAGTGCAAGACCTTGCACTTTGTCTTATTGAAGCTCATGAGATTCTCCTCAATCTACCTCTCCAGCCTGTCCAGCTCCACTCTGGATGGCATCCCCAAGCTTCAGTCTTACTGACCACACTCACTGGCAGCTGCACTGAGTTAGGTGAATGTTCATCCTTACTGGTATTTGATTCTCGCTGCTGAGCAGTGTATCCATTTTGACAGGGCATCTGTGGAGGTGGGGTAGGTACTGAAGTGACATGCCTACCACACCTGGTATGCCACACTTGTTGCCACTGTTGCCTATCCTATAAGTCAATCTGTCCAGTGAGCTACTTATTCTTAGCTCTCCATGTCAGTTAGGACTGTTTCAAGTGAGGTAGAGTTTGGCTTCAAGAATTTATCTCCCTCACTTTAGTCCTCAGCCTTTCAACCTCCTCTTTAAGCTCAGCCACCAAGCTGAGCAGGTCATTTCCTTGCAGCCAGTGAAAGCAGGCGTTGTCTCTTCAGTCCACCCTTGAAAGTGGAAGGCTGCGGTGCTCCCTGCAGCCAGACGCTCGGACTCTTGGCTCGGCACACTTCTCTTCCCGAGACATTCTGTCCGGTTGCAACCGTAGTGTTGCTGCCTGCGGGACGGACCCTGCAGACTGCCGCAGCACGCCCAGATGACTCACCACGGCCCCTTTGTTCCACCTTTATCCATGTGAACTCCTGAGGGCTTTAAATAGCCTGCTGAACCTGCGGCTCCACCCGCGCCACCCTGCCTCTCTTGCAAGAGTGGTCAGCTTGGTAAGGAGGGCTGCTCTGGTCACCACCTGTAGTTCGGGTGAAAAAGAAGTCAAAACAAAACTAAACAACCTTTTGCCGGGCAGTGCTGTGGGGACGGTCTGGCTGCTATGTGTGATCTGACCCTGTGCTCAGTGCAGTGGGCGGCTAAGACTGAGGCTTCACCCGCGGTTTGCCGGCCGCGTCTGACCTAGTGAGGGGCATTGCTCCATATGTAACCTGGGTTTGAGGGGAAAAAAAAAAAAGACCCCGTTCGCCAAGCACTGCCACGGAGACGCTGAGGCTCCCAGTGGTGATCTTGGAGGGTGATCCCTGTGATCATCTCACCTGTAAGTTGTCTTCCGGCCCTCAGACCACTTTCACAGCTGAACAGCTGGAGCTGCTTGAGCAAAAGGATCATAACTATGCTGATGTCTTTTGAATTGTTTGCTTATGGCAAGCATTTTAAATAATCAGTTTCATAATATATTATTATAGAATCAGTCAGGGTTGGAAGGGACCACAACGATCATCTAGTTCCAGGCCCCCTGCCATGGACAGGGACACCCTACCCTAGATCAGGCTGCCCACAGCCTCATCCAACCTGGTCTGAAACACCTCCAGGGATGGGGCCTCAACCACCTTCCTGGGCAACCCATTCCAGGCTCTCACCACTCTCATGCTGAAAAACTTCCTCCTCACTGCCACTCGGAATCTCCCCACCTCCAGTTTTGCTCCGTTCCCCCAAGTCCTGTCAGTACCTAATACCCTAAAAAGTCCCTCCCCAGCTTTTTTGTAGGCCCCTTCAGATACTGGAGGGCCACAAGATGGTCACCTGGAAGCTCCTCTTCGCCAGACTGAACAGCCCCAACTCTTTCGGTCTGTCCTCACAGCGGAGGTGCTTCAGCCCTCTGAGCATCCTCGTGACCTTTCTTTGGACACGCTCCAGCATCTCCACGTCCGTCTTGTTCTAAGGGGCTTCAGAACTGGATGCAGTACTTCAGGTGGGGTCTCACCAAAGCGGAGTAGAGGGGGAGAATCACCTCCTTCAACCTGCTGACCAGTCATGTCCAAAATATTGTGGCATTGTGAAGAACAGTATTAGGATAGTGCAAGAATATTCCAGCCATCCTTAAAAATTTTACCGGCTACATTTTCCTGTAACTGGAAGTCATAGTGTAGAGAGGTCTATATCCTCAGGATTTTTTTTTTTCAGTTTTCTTCTGTTTATTTTTAATTCATGTTAAAAATTCAGTGTGTTAAGATGAAAGTTTTAGTCTTCTGTGATTTCTCACTTGCTGATTCCTGTGCCACTACTTAGCTAATGTAACTTGTTTTCAAGATACATTTTTTCATTAGAAGCTGTTTTGTGTCCCGGTGTTAACTTTGAAATGTGAATAAGTCTAATTTTGCTGAAATAGAATGGCTTGTTTCTTTTCTGACTGTACAGGATGCACTCATGTGATGCACTCCCAGAAATTCTAATTCTGGAAAAAGTAGCACTCAGTGCCTCTGTGGTTATTACCATGAGGAAATAGTTAATTCGCAGCTTCTGTCTCTTTAGGGAATTAATACAGAGAAAATGGCTTGTAGCTGCTGACCCCTTCTGCTCACAGATTATCTTATGCCCCAGGAGGATAGCTCCCTCATGTTTGTTGTCTGCACCAAAGGCATAATGCAGCTTGGATCACCAAGCAAAAGCTCTTTTGATCTGTTAATGACTTTATCATGTTCTGTTGAATAATAGAGAGATATGTATGTTCCCACAGACCAGAGGGATAATTAGGAGGGCAGGTATCAAAAGCAGTCCAGCAGTGCCAATCAGGATTGTGCCTTGGCTAGAAAGTAGGCACCTGCTGCACTGCTTCGATTCGTCAGTCTCGTACAGATAAAAATGGCAGGTGGTCTTCACAGTGATGTTGCTCAGAGGACAAAGAGCAATTACTTCTTTTTGTAAGTGAAGAGGGTTGAAATACAAGGAGTTTATTCTTTTTGTTGTTGTTCTCCAAACAGGATAAGAGCGGTTACCTTTTCTCACTCAAATCAAAAGTGCCTGTAAATAGCAGGCAAACTGGTGTGTTGTGATTAACAGCAAGAGAGAAACAAGCAAGCAAACAAACTACTCTATCAAATATGGATGGTGTTTTTAGTTTATAAAGTGACTTGATCAAGGTCACTGAAAATTAGCATTATCAGACTGAGTGCCAATTTCTCTGTTATTAAATTAGCGGAACGTAAGCCAGTCAGCTGTTGAAATGTTTGGGGAAAAGTAGTAGTTTAGCAATCCAGTGCTACTATATGTCAATTGAGCAATTAGAACTGAAAATAGATAAATCACCACAAGAGTCTAGATTATCACAGGGCCAGTGATTCTATACATATTCCATAATACATAATAATAAATGCAGCACCTGAATGTCAACATTAATATGGTTCAAGAATTGCACCTTCAGACTTCTTTAGATAAAATCAATTTATTTTTTATTGCTTTTTTTTTTTTTTAGCATGTTGACAAAATTAACTGCTTTAAATGCATTACTAGCTTGACTCTAAATATTTCATGTTCAACATGGATTCAAATTTATTATTGTTACAATGAATCTCATTATCTGGCAGGAAAATAAAGTAAGTGTGAAATGTCTTAAAAGGCACAGTCAGGTTTTCTGTTGACCTAGTATGGGAGTTGGGGCTCTTCAGCCTGGAGAAGAGAAGGCTCCCAGGAGACCTTATAGTAACCTTCCAGTATCTGAAGGGGGCCTACAGGAAGGCTGGGGAGCGACTATTGACAAGGTCTTGCAGTGACAGGACTAGGGGCAGTGGGTTTAAACTGACAGAGGGAAGATTTAGACTGGATGTTAGGAGGAAGTTCTTTGCAGTGAGGGTGGTGAGGCACTGGCACAGGTTGCCCAGGGAGGTTGTGGCTGCTCCCTCCCTGGAGGTGTTGAAGGCCAGGTTGGAGGAGGCCTTGAGTGAGCTGTGCTAGTGGGAGGTGTCCCTGCCTATGTCAGGGCGTTGGAACTAGATGATCCTTGAGGTCCCTTCCAACCTTACCATTCTATGATTCTATGAAAATTGTTGATTTCTCATCACCTTGTGAAACAGGGTCATCTAACTAGTCAAGTTTATTTCACTACTTTGACTAAGGATTCAGTGTTTAATGTTTGATCTAATGACCTCAACAGGGAGAAAAGGACCATCACGACTTCTCTGCAAAGACTTTCTTTGTTTTGAATGACGACTGAGTCAATACCGAATTATTAAGTATTTAAGTGTAAATCAGTCTGTTCCTTAATGATAATGCATCATTTATTTTCCCCTCTTAGATCATGTGTGCAGTGAAAGAACTTTGTCAATTTTATGGCATGCAAAAATGTGAGAGTGTTAGGATATAATTTAAGACATAGCTTTTCCCCAGAAGTAATTGAGTTCTTAATGAATGCTCTACTGTTTCCGTATCTGTCTGTAAAATTCTGAACATGTACTACTAGAAATGTTCCTGAATTATGGCTTTTTTTTTTTTGTGAATGTATTTCAATTATGCTATGATTTTGGCCTCTACTGACATTCTGAAAAGTTTTGTTACTTCTGTCAACTTCTATTTCTAATGCTGCTGCTCCCAAGAACCAATTGACTTGGGTGAAATTGTGGTTGAAACTCAGTGTACTTTGTGTGATAATGTTTCAAAAAACCTGCTGTTCTGGCTCATGCTTAGAGATGTGTAGTTACCTCTCTTGAAGTCAATTTGTCATTAGTATTTTACAACCTTTCTAGAAATTATCCTAAAACTGAATTTTTATAACCTTAGACTACAATCAGAGTTAATGCTTATTTATTTATTTACAATCTTCTCTCCCACGTGCAATCAGATGGTTGGAAAACATCCGCTGCTTCTCCTCAGGTTTTTGATCTTGTCAATTTGCTAACTAATTTTTTGGTTCATCAAATCCGTCTTGTTTGTTCTCATCTGCAGTCACTTTTTTTTTCATGTGAAAGTCTTTACAATTTATTTTCTTACTGTTTCTCCATCTTTTTTCCCTTAGATAAATCCTCAATGCCCACAAATGGCAGACAAAATACATTTGTTATCCGTTCTGAAACTTGCATGTCTTACAAACATACAAATCCTCTTCATCTTAATAACTTTTAGGTTATGAAGCCAAGCAATCTGTAATGAGGAGGAAAAAAACTCTCAAGTCTGGCTGATACTTTTAGCAATTAATCTACTCTTTGTACATGCATGACCTTAGATCTGTGTGAACTAGTATTTTTATTGCAATGCAGCTACTGCTTAGACTTTTCTCACAGGGTTTAGCTTCCAGCAAATAGCTTGCTGCAAATTTAATGCTGGGTCAGAAAAATATACAGGCAGCATTTTCACAAAGTTGTATTTTTATGTGACCAGCTTGCCAGTTTACAGGACTTTTTCAATATCGAAGCATTCTCTCCTATTGTTCATTCTTTGCAAGTCATCTCATCTGAGAAATAACAAATACACAAAAGAAGTTCCTGAGATCTTCCTAGTGGAGTAGTGTGTTGTGAATTGGTCGAGTTTGAACAAAGTGGGGGAATATGAGGATGGAACAAAAAAATCTTGTGATGCATTGCACGCTCAGAAAAGATATTGAGCTGAGGCAATACATTGATTTGCATTTCCTAAATTTAGAGTTTTGGTAGTATTTTTGTCTTTACAGGCATAAGTGTATACCTGTGTGTGGTACAGGCAAAGGAAAGGAGAAATTATAATCCTATTAATGGATTTGGCTATTTCATGAAGTGAAGATTTTGCCAGCTTGATAGTGTGTCCACAGCCTCCCTCTGTTTTCATGTAACACCACTAACTCAAGCTTTGGAAGAAGGAAAGCAGAGATACCCTGTTTTGTCAAAATTCTTTGTACCATAATTCCCTCTAGTCTAGTGCCTGCAGTGTCTATTAAATAAAATTAAATGGAGAAAGATCTTCACTGCCTTATGCTGACTACTCCTATAAGTGATGCAAACAGATGTGCTTTAATTCTAGGTGTCCCCTTTCTGTCCCTGCCACCAGAGGGTGGTGGTTGAGACCCTACATACTGCTGTGTAGCTTACACTCTTCTCTCAACAGATACTCTGTAGTAAGTGGGGTCATAGTTGGGTTCTTGGAAAACCAATTTGAGATAAATCATTACACTGACATATGTTGAAGATGTGGGCAGAAAAAGTTGCACTGTCTCATGTGGTTGGCTGATTGAAATGGGTGAACTCATCAGAGCTGTAGCTAGCTGGAGATGTACCTGAGGCAACCTGAACTGAGAGTGGCAGAAAGGGTAGTTGCATGGAAATAAAACCAAGAAATGAGGTTCTTGGAAGTGACTGAGATTAGTGTCCTGGGAGAGGAGATAATGCATAGCAGTATAACTATTGCTGAAACTACTTTACTTGATTTTGTTCACAAATGCCTCCATGTGCATATTTGCTTTGGAACTTTAT
>VWZE01013877.1:12129-28566 GCA_013396675.1 Eubucco bourcierii | reverse complement strand
TTTTTTTTTTTTTTTTTTTTTTTTTTTTTATGTCCATGCTTTCTTTATGGTCTGTTAGATCCCATTCCTGCTTTTCTGAATTTCCAGAAATATCTCCTCAGCTTTCATCCATTGTTTTGTTCTTTCGGTGTGTAAATTTGCAAATCAGTAGGCAGTTTGGTTGTGTGTGATTTGTAAAAAATTGCTGGGGAGGGGACAGGCAGAGAATAACAGGTTTTCAAGATTTCTTGTGTCTAGATATTGCCATAAATGCATAAAATCTTGGGGGTGAAATCATAACTATTATAATTTGATTTCCATAAAACCTTTTCTTAGAGAATACAAACATCTTTAGAGAGGAAAAGTAAAAGTATAGTGGCAACTATGGGTCTTCAAACACTAACATATTTAGATGCCAGTATAGACAGTTTACAATTTTGCCTAGCCCCTTATCTGCAATCTTAAAATTATGTGCAGTAAAAGACAAAAGATTTTAAAGATGAGAAAAGTTTTAGAAAGAAGCTAATGAAAAATGGAGAAGCAGCCCTTAAAATGGTAAAACGTGCAGTACAAATATTGTGTATGTACATAGGGAACACGGTACAAGAAAGGCTAATTGATCTCAAGGTTTCTAGAACTTACAAATTATGCTAATGCCATTTCAGCTGGGAAGTTTTGAGATTCCTTCTGTCCAATTTGAGAATGTGGATCCAAGAGTATCGTTTTGATGGCTTCCGATTTGATGGGGTAACATCTATGTTGTATCACCATCATGGAATCGGTAAGTAATTTATTCAGCTCCAGTCTGTGCAGTCCTGTTGCGTCCCTGTTGTGGTAGAAATAGCGTTGTGGAAGTTTACTGAATGCTCAAAAAATTACAGATCTGGGGGGTGCTGATTGACACCCGCCTGAACATGAGCCAGCAGTGTGCCCAGGTGGCCAAGAAGGCCAATGGCGTCCTGACCTGCATCAGGAAACATGTGGCCAGCAGGAGCAGGGAGGTCATTCTCCCCCTGGACTCTGCACTGCTTAGGCCACACCTTGAGGACTGTGTCCAGTTCTGGGCCCCTCAATTGAAGAAGGACATTGAGGTGCTTGAGCATGTCCAGAGAAGGGCAATGAGGCTGGTGAGAGGCTTTGAGCACAAGGCCTATGAAGAGAGGCTGAGGGAGCTGGGATTGTTTAGCCTGCAGAAGAGGAGGCTCAGGGGAGACCTTCTTGCTGTCTACAACTCCCTGAAGGGTGGTTGTAGCCAGGAGGAGGTTGCTTTCTTCTCTCAGGCAAGCAGCACCAGAACAAGAGGACACAGTCTCAAGCTGTGCCAGGGGAAGTTTAGGCTGGAGGTGAGGAGAAAGTTCTTGACTGAGAGAGTCATTGAGTGCTGGCATGGGCTGCCCAGGGAGGTGGTGGAGTCACCATCCCTGGAAGTGTTCAGGGCGAGTTTGGACGTGGCACTTGGCGCCATGGTCTAGTCTTGAGGTCTGTGGCAATGGGTTGGACTTGATGATCTTTGAGGGCTCTTCCAGCCTTGGTGATACTGTGATATGTTTTTGTTCTGCTATATGGGTACATCCAGAACGATGACTAAATTTGCCACATATTGCAAGGTCTCTGGGGCATATTGCAACTGGAGCCTTTAAAACTTCCTTTCTTATTAGGCACAGGATTCAGTGGAGATTACAACGAATATTTTGGCCTACATGTGGATGAAGATGCTTTGTGTTATCTAATGTTGGCCAACCACATGATTAATTTTTTGCATCCGGAATGCATAACCATAGCAGAGGTAAGAACAGAACTTGGCATCTTCAATGGCATTAATATTAATTAGTTTTCTTTGGAACGTGAATTTCCTGTCATTATCAAATCAGGATAAGGAATGTTATGGGCAGAGTTTGCCTTGTGGGAAAGAAAAATGGAATATGCACTTTAGGAATTTGCATTAATGGGTTATTAATGTGAGAATTTCTGTTTATTTTCCCTTCACCTCCTTGAACTTGTAATGAAATTAGGTTTTATTATTTTGTTATTTCGACATGATTGCGGTTTATCATTAGTTGTGGTGGTTTGGGAGTTCCCTGCCCCCCACACCTTGTAAAATGACCCAGACTAGAACTCAGCCAGCTGGAAGTTAAGGACTGAAGCTCTATTTACAGCTCAGCACAATGTACAAGCAGAGATATACACTATAGACAGGAATAGTCACAGAAATATACAAGTTAAAGGTAATACAGAAACACAACTCCCCTCCCAGAAATCAGAGACCCCAGAAAGGGCTCCCAACCACCCTTCCACCTTCTCCCCACCCCTCTACCTTACCCCAAGGTTTGCCTTGCGCGCAAGGTGAGCTTGGAGGATCGGCCAGGAAGGTTAGAAGAAAAGTGGTTAGTGAGATTACTCAACAGAGAGGAGAAAAAACCAGAAGTTGCTAGACTGAGACACTGTGCCCCAGAGACTCTGTGCTATCTATGTTTTGGGTTCTTTTCTTAACCATCTGAGCAAGCCTATGAGTGAAATAGACATCACCATTGTTTTCCTTTCACAACCTATAGTATGATTTTCTCTATTAAAATATTCCAGTTAGCCTCAAAGCAGCACACTAGTGATACATGATTAACAACTGTGGGATAGTTTTGCATATTTTGCACTACATTGGCATAATCAACAATTCTTCTGCAAAATGTGTAAAGTTTATAAATGTTGCTTATGTATACTATTTATATACAGGTTTCTGAGGGAGTAAGTGGACTATGTTACTTGAGTCAGTTGATAGCAATTAAAGTTTTTGGACTGAAATACATTATTGTTGGTACAGGAGATTTTTAACAGTATGAAAAACCAGAGCATTAGCTTTTCTGTGAATAGGTACATTTTGACCTTGAGAATTTTTCTGTTTCTGTGTTTATATAATTCTTACCATTCAAGAGAAAATGTTGCTTCTATCTGATGTCGTTAGGGACTGCACATTATTTCTAATAAAACTTTTAGTATTGCTTAGTAGTTCCCTATCTTCAGAAACAAAACAGTACTTAATTTCTTAGTCATGGTAAAGTTTTCTACTATATGCAACTACTGCTAAAAGCTTAATGAGAAGCTACCAAAGCTAACATCTGCTGAGCAGTTAGCTAGTAAACCTTGAGATGGATCCAGAGGAGGGCCATGAAGATGATCAGAGGGCTACAGCAACTCTGCTATGAGGACAGGCTATAAGAGTTGTGGTTCTTCAGCCTAGAGAAGAGAAGCCTTCCAGGAGACCTTAGAGTAGCCTTCCACTATCTGAAGGAGGCCTACAGGAAGGCTGTGAAGGGACTGTTTACAAGGTCTTTGCAATGACAGGACAAGGCGCAATGGGTTTAAACTGACAGAGGGGAGATTTAGACTGGATGTCAGAAGGAAGTTCTTTCCAGTGAGGGTGGTGAGGCACTGACACAGGTTGCCCAGGGAGGTTGTGGCTACTCCCTGCCTGGAGGTGTTCAAGACCAGCTTAGACGAGACCTTGAGTGAGCTGTCCTAGTGGGAGGTGTCCCTGCCTATGTCAGGGGTTTGGAACTAGATGATCCTTGAGGTCCCTTCCAACCTTACCATTCTATGATTCTATAATAAAACTGAGTAGATAGATATTTTACAGATTTTTATTAGGGATTTTCATTTTTTTATGCAGAACTTTTGAAGCAGAATGCTATGTGGCATAATTGCTTAATAAAACAGTGAAATAAATATGTTAAGGACTCTCAATCATGAATTTAAGAATGATCAGCCTCTATCAGCATGAAACTGGAAAATTATGCATTGACAGCATGTCATTTTCTAGGGCTAGCCAGATCAATAGTTCTGCTTTTGTGCACCTAGGAAAAGAGTAGAAATTGTATTTTTCTTCCTTAGTATACTTTATGTTCAGCCTTTTTATTTTTATTCCATTCTTTATGCAAAATATCAATAAACAAAATGAAGGTTTCATTTGTCTTTCCTTGACTATTTTTCTATTGATTACTTGAAGCTCAAGGGAGCTAATTATTTCACATTTTGCATCTACGAAGGTCTCTTCTGCCTTAAATATTTACTCTGTTAAACTGTTTTTAGTAGAATGTTTGTGAAATATCATAATGCTTTTCCCTGTAAGTTTTGCACCCAAACAACAAATTAGGGTGTACAAATCACTCACTGATTTTTTGGTTTTTTTCTTCCCTTATCCCTTATTTGTGTGTGTGTTTGTTTTGTTTTTTAAATTTAAGGATGTTTCTGGAATGCCAGCTCTTTGTCGTCCTGTTGCCGAGGGAGGAGGTGGTTTTGATTATCGACTAGCCATGGCTATTCCAGATAAGTGGATTCAGGTGAGATCTTTTATATAAAAATACATTCTGTTCTTCAGATTGGGACTTCCAGGGCTTCCAGTGATAAGACAAGAGGGAATGAATAGAAGCTTGAGTGGGATAGATTTAGACTGTATATTAGAAATTCTTTACAGTAAGGGCGGCGAGACACTGGAACAGGTTGCTCATAAAGGTCATGGAAGCTCCCTCCCTGGATGTGTTCAGGGCCAAATTGGATGAGGCCTTGAGCAGTCTATTCTACTGGAGGTTGTCCCTGACAATGCCAGGATGGGTGGAGCTAGATGATGTTTAAGGTCCCTTCCAACTCATTCCAAATCATTCTATGAATCTGTGTTTCTTTATCTGTGCATGCACAAAACCACTTCAGAATCCAACTGACAAGTTTTACTGTCTGTTCTGTTAATGTCCTATTAAAATAAATCCTGACAGGTCTGAGCACAGGTATTAGTGGTTGAAATTAAAGCTGTCAGATAACATGTAGCTGTCAGAAGATAAACGAGTTTAGGGGCTATATTTTACATTCTGGCTGATACTTCTTTTCTCTTTACAATACGCATATACTCGTTTTGTTTGAGAGAGCCTGTGTCTTGCAACAGCTATAAAATGTCTGTATTGAATGTGAACAAGTAGATAAGAAGTTAGCCATCTGCATAGGAGTATTAAAAAAACCAAACAAACAGAAAACAAACCAAAACCCAAACCACCTTGCAAACATGCAAGAAGCCCTCTTGGAATTTGGCATAGTAGTTGCCATTGAAAATTTCACCAAAGTGTAAGTGAATTATGCAAGCAGTGGCAATTGATACAGTGGAATTATTAAAAGAATAATAAATATTTGTAAATGGTCTTCAAGAACAATAACACGCTAAAAAACTCTGACTATGATTAGTAAGCTAAGCTCCATGTGATTTACTTGCCCTTTTGCTACCTGGAGTCCTGTGTGCAGTTCCAGAGTCCCCAGCACAGGAAAGACATGGAACTGTTGGAGCGGGTCCAGAGGAGGCCACAAAGATGATCAGAGGGCTGCAGCAGCTCTGCTCTGAGGACAGGCTATAAGAGTTGGGGCTCTGCAACCTGGAGAAGAGAAGGCTTCAAGGAGACCTTACAGTAGCCTTCCAATATCTGAAGTGGGCTACAGAAAGACTGGGGAGGGACTGACTATTTACAGGGTCTTGCAATGACAGGACAAGAGGGAATGGGTCTGAACTGACAGAGGGGAGATTGAAACTGGATGTTAGGAGGAAGTTCTTTACAATGAGGATGGTGAGACAATGGCACAGGTTGCCCAGGTAGGTGTTCAAGGCCAGATTGGATGAGGCCTTGAGTAATCTGTCCTAGTGGGAGGTGTCCCTGCCTATGGCAGGGAGTTGAAACTAGATGATCTTTGAGGTCCCTTCCAACCTTACCATTCTATGATTCTGTGATTCTATTTAAGTCATCTTTTCTCTAATACAGAGAATCACAAAAAGTGAATAAAACACTAAACGACCTCAGAAGGCTTCTACTGATGTTTTAGAGAATGTTTTTCAGTTAGAAGATTGCATCCAAATCTCTCAGGTTATCCTGATGACCTGGAAACAATACATATTTTCTATGAACATTAATGCTTCAATAAATACAGTGAGTAGCTTGGAATGAAAATGAAAATTAACTTGTCTTCAGTGTCTTTCACTTTTGAAACTAAGAGGTGGAGAGCTGATAGAAAAACTTTGCAGTGGAATGCAGCAGGGGCTCATTATCTTGTGACAGATTTTTCTTTTTTCCTTACACCATCAATTTCAATACTGGTGACAGTGCTGGTGCTGACCCTTCTGCTCCCTGAGATGTCCCTCTTGTGAGTTTTGTAGCTTTAGCCTTGATTGTCCCTGCCTTCTAGGTGATGCTTAGCAGAATTGAGTAACATAGTCATATACATTTAGCATGTACTCATTTTGGCTTATTAGAATACTGAGAGGTGTTAACTTCAATATTGAAATTATATGTAATTAGACAATGACCTTTTCTTGGGCACTCTGGCCTTCAAAGTTTGTTTTGAAGTTGTGTGTTTATTTTATTTTCAGCCTTAGTTCATCAGTTTTAGTCAACAGGGCTGACTAGATTCTCTCCTTCAGGTGCTGGCAGGCCAGGATCTTCATTTAAGACAGACACTTGCTGATTGTAAATAACCTTGGTTCTAAAACACACTACATCAACTCACTTTCCTGTCCCATGATAAGCTAGGCAGTTACCCACAGAAAGCTTCTAGCTAAGGAAAGCAAAAAGAAGCAACCACAACAGAAAGCTTCTAGCTAAGGAAAGCAAAAAGAAGCAACCACAACAGAAGAACTTATGTTAGAGAAAGAGGTGATGCACATAGTTTGTTACCACATTTCTTCAGGTTTTTAAAAAAAAAACTGGAACAGCTGTAAAGGAAAATTTAAAAATGGAGTCTGTCAACTACTATAGACTTGTAATAATTACAGCTTGTAATTATATTCCTGTTAATAGCAAGTTTTCTAGGCAATTTCCTAAAAGCACTTTTAAAACTGAAAGATCTTGAGGGTTCCATGAACTAATCCTGAGGTAAGTAAGATATTTGTCATAACAATGGCTGTAGTAGTTCAAAATAAAGGTAGATGTAGTACATAATAAGGTACCACACAGGGACTTGGATGTATTCAGACCCATAGAATCTTAGAATCATAGAATGGTAATGTTGGAAGGGACCTCAAGGATCATCTAGTTCCAACCCCCTGCCATAGGCAGGGACACCTCCCACTAGTACAGCTCACTCAAGGCCTCCTCCAACCTGGCCTTGAACACCTCCAGGGAGGGAGCAACCACCAACTCCCTGGGAAAAACTGTTACAGTGTCTCAGCCCCCTCACTGTAAAGAACTTTCTCCTGACATCTAGTCTAAATCTCCCCTCTGCCAGTTTAAACCCATTGCCCCTTGTCCTGTCACCTCCTCAATAGTCTCTCCCCAACCTTCCTGTAGGTCCCCTTCAGATAATGGAAGGCTACTCTAAGGTCTCCTCAAATAACTTACAGAGTTGGTTTTTGGTTTGTTTTTTTTTGAAAACTCTGTTTGGGAATACTTAGCCAATCTGACTGTTGCAACATCATATTAGCTATCTTGCTGTTTTGGTCTTTTATCAGTTTGATTTTTATATATATATACACAGATAGGTATTTAAGTTGTAGTGTTCAATAGAGGTCTATAAAGTACTATAGGAAAAACAAAGGACTAACACTGAAACTAGACTAGATTTAGAAGAGAGAGGAAATAATGTCATATGAGACAGGAAATTCCTATTGATGTGAATGTCATTAAAAAGTCAGCTGGTACAGCAAAAATGGTAAAATGTGTTGTGCACTTCATGGCAATAGCATAGTGCTATCTTGCAATGATCCATTCTCCCCACAAAGCCCAATGGTTAAACTGTAACTGGAAGCTGCCATCTGTCAGTGTTGCTCAAAATACAGGACTTCTTCTGATACTATATGTAGGCAGGTGTGTGCCCACATATTTCTTCCCTGTTTGTGCTGCAGTGCTTTCTTGCAGCTCCTATCAATCACATTGCTGGCTCTATCAGAGGCTTCATGTAATTTATGGCAAGTCCTGTTGTCCATGCTTATATCTGGAAGTACAGGAGAAAGTGTTCTGTTTATTCTATTTATGTGGTGGAATTCAGGAGAAAAAAATCTCTTTGGATTATTGGAGGAAATCTCATGACTTCAAAACTTGGAAATGGCACAATGTCCACCTGGAGACCAGTGACAAGTGGCATCCCTCAGGGGTCAGTGCTGGGACCAGTAGTGCTGTTGAACATCTTTGTCAGCAACATGGACAGAGAAATCAGTGCACCCTCAACAAGTTTGCAGATGACACCAAGCTGTGTGGCACAGTCGACTTGCTAGAGGGCAGGGATCCATCCAGAGGGACCTGGACAGGCTGGAGAGGTGGGCCCAGGCCAACCTCATGACATTCAACAAGGCCAAGTGTAAGGTCCTCCGCCTGGGTAGGCACAATCCCAAGCACAAATCCAGGCTGGGTGGGGAATGGCTGGAGAGCAGCCCTGAGGAAAAGGACCTTGGAGTCTGGGTTGATGAAAAGCTCAACATGAGCCTGCAGTGTGAGTGCAGCTCAGACAGCAACTGAGTNGGGTCCAGAGGAGGGCCACAAGGATGATCAGAGGGCTGCAACAGCTCTGCTCTGAAGACAGGCTGAGAGAGTTGAGGCTCTTCACCTGGAGAAGAGAAGGCTTCCAGGAGACCTTAGAGTAGCCTTCCAGTATCTGAAGGGGGCCTACAGGAAGGCTGGGGAGGGACTATTGACAAGGCCTTGCAGTGACAGGACAAGGGGCAATGGGTTTAAATTGGCAGAGGGAAGTTTTAGGCTGGATGTTAGGAGGAAGTTCTTTCCAGTGAGGATGGTGAGGCACTGGCACAGGTTGCCCAGGGAGGTTGTGACTGCTCCCTCCCTGGAGGTGTTCAAGGCCAGGTTGGAGGAGGCCTTGAATGACCTGTGCTAGTGGGGGTTGTCCCTGCCTATGGCAGGGGTTTGGAACTAGGTGATCCTTGAGGTCCCTTCCAACCTTACCATTCTATGATTCTATGAAATAGGAGAAGCTAAAGTAACAGATTTCACAATCCCTTGGAATTGTCTTTGCTAAAGTAATCTAGAAAGGTAGTAATGTGCTTTTGAAACAGCAGGAGGGTGTTTTTAATGTTCTTTCCTCTTTTCTGCAGATAATTAAGGAGCTGAAGGATGAAGACTGGAATATGGGCAATATTGTGCATACACTAACAAACAGACGGTATGAGGAAAAGTATATTGCATATGCAGAGAGTCATGACCAGGTATTTATCTGTATTTATAAACAAGTAAAAGACGAGATTCAGAGGTTTCGCTTTTATTTTTGAAAAATCATTGTATTGGTTTGAGTTTAGCTTCTCAGGGGAAATCAACACAATAATATTAGGATACCTTCCCCTCTCTCCCCTGCTTTTGGAAAGGGGAAAAGAAAGGAGGAAACAGGAGGGGTAAAACCACCCGAAGAACAGTCTGGCTATGATTTGGCAGGTAAAAGAAAACTTTTAACAACAAATAAAAGGTATTATTTAAGGTAGGGGAGTTACAAATAGGTATAGGGAAGGGAAAACAAGATACAAAATATATATACAACCAAATGGATGGTAGTGGATTGAAGAGATGTCCTCCGTGTGGTAGAGACTGGCCATGTGGTAGGACAGGAAAGTAGGAACGAGGATGGTGACAGGCTCACAGGCCATGAAGAGAGAGAGCAACAGGAAATTCCTCTCTTTATATAGGAGGTCCAGACAGGCAGTGGAAGTGGGGTAAACACTACACCTAGGGTCAAGCAGGGAGGGTCAAGGAGGGAGTTGGGGCTCTTCAGCCTGGAGAAGAGAAGGCTTCGAGGGGACCTGATAGTAGCCTTCCAGTATCTGAAGGGGGCCTACAGGAAGGCTGGGGAGGGATTATTTACAAGGTCCTGCAATGACAGGACAAGGGGCAATGGGCTTAAACTGGCAGAGGGGAGATTTAGACTAGATGTTAGGAGGAAGTTCTTTACAGTAAGGGTGGTGAGGCACTGGAACAGGTTGCCCAGGGAGGTTGTGGCTGCTCCCTCCCTGGATGTGTTCAAGGCCAGATTGGATGAGGCCTTGAGTAACCTGTACTAGTGGGAGGTGTCCCTGCCTATGGCAGGGGGTTGGAACTAAATGATCCTTGAGGTCCCTTCCAACCTTACCATTCTATGATTCTATGATTCTATGAAGCAGATGTGGGGTCAAGTTCTGACCACTCTCCCCACCCAGGGAGGTTAACCCTTTACAATCATGAGAAAATTGAAAAGTATAGTCAGTCTACCTTTCAGAGAGAGGTAGATCTGGACTAGTGCTTAGCTTTTGTGGTGGAATTCTCTCATGACTTTTTTATTTTTTCTTTTTAATAAAGGGCTCCTACTTGGAGTTGGACAAGTGATATTATTTTCCTGTTTTGCTTTGTTTGTGAGAAATATTTTAGCTTCTTGGTTCGCCTGCCTGTTGTATGACACAGGAAGGCATATAATCCATGCTTGTGAAAACACACCTTCCCTAAAGAAAGATGGGGCACTCTTTATGATAAGTGTAAGCAGTATCACAATTTACCAAATGTATTCACTGAATCAATGTTTATCATTCTTGTGCTCATTCAAGAAAATGTTTCATCTCCAAAAGAATTTAAAACATCTTCTTTTGAGATCTAAATGAATTTTATTTTTTTTTAAACAAGTTGGATCAAAGCACAGCAATAGAATTGGTTCTGTGTATGATAAAATGAAAAAGTAACGACTGGTTTGGACAACACTCATCTCTCACAGTCTTTGTAATGCTTGTAGTCATTTTATAATAAAGGGTGAAAGTAAATTTACCTTCAGCTCTGTACTTAAAAAAATTGATGTTTTATTTTCGTGACCTTCTATAACCAAAGACAACAGAAGTCTCCAAAACAGGGCCTTTATTGTATTTTATTGTATTTTATTATATATAAAAGACAGTAGTTCTGAGTTTAGCAGCTTCATTTTGTGTTTGCATTCCTATCTCAGAGACTGTTAACACAGTGTTCATTTGAGCCATGAGTAAAAAGTCCCAATCCTCGTAGAGAACTTTCAGGTGTTACATGGAAAGACATATTCCATTCTGCCATGACTTGCTTTTATTAAAGCTGATTCTTTGTCTTAATGAATCACATATGACATTACTGTTGCTGATTTTTATTTCACACTGGATTTTCTCAATTGAGTTGTTTTCCTTATCAGTATCTATTTTTGGTTTTGAGTCTATTTAGAAGATCTGTTTATTTTGAATTAAAAAAAAACCCAAACCCTAACCACAAAATCAAAACTGATTTTTATTTCACACTGGATTTTCTCAATTGAGTTGTTTTCCTTATCAGTATCTATTTTTGATTTTGAGTCTATTTAGAAGATCTATTTATTTTGAATTAAAAAAACCCCAAACCCTAACCACAAAATCAAAACTAAATCAGAAAAACAAGACTATTGCAGATGTACACCAGGATGATATATTATTTTGAATTAAAAAAATAAAAACTCTAACCACAAACCCAAATATAAATCAGAAAAGTAAGGCTATTGCAGATGTACATCAGGATGATATGTGAAAGGATAGAGAAACAAAATGAGAGTGCACATGAAATTCAGTTTGAAGATACATATGAGGGGCTGAAACAATTCTAGTTTCTTGTATGTTATAATGGACTATAAGCTGACTGCTACCAGTCAGAATACAGGGCCTCATGCTTCTAAGTGCGTGAAAATACCAACTTGATGCTAACAGCTGTCAAAAAAGGAGATACAGTACTGGAATTACTGAAATGGAAAGCAAAGAGAAAAATCAGTGTGCCACTGTAGTCTTTCACAGTTGGTATGTATCTTGAACATTGAAGGCTTTAGTCCTGTATCTCAACAGACATACATCATAACTGAGAGAGAACACTTTGAGAGAGTTGGTAAGAATAATGACAGGCATGGGTTGTTTTTTGTAAGGAGGAAACTAAATAGACTCCTCAGAGCAGAAAAAAGTATCATTGGAAGAGGAGGGATCAAAATTTATAAGATCGTGGCTGGCATAGAAAATATGAATAGAAAGCATTTACTTCCTCTTCTAGGACATTTTAAATGGCACTCAGTAATGCCACACTCTGAGTCTAGAGAAGAATTAGTCCTTGCAGTTATTCATTGCAGTCTTTAGTCTTGCCATTGTTGCATAGGAATATACCTTTTAAAAATATTATTTCTTTTACCTGAAAGAATAATCTAGAAATGCTGTTACATTGTTGGCTGAAAAGTAAAGGATGATGGTGCTTTTCAGCTAGACCTACTTAAAATGCATCTGTCTTTCTGAAATATAGTGTGAGTTTTCATGCTAGAGTGTAAAAGGAGAAGGGAACTAATTGAACAAACCCCAGCTATTTACACATGAACACTCCAAAATGTTTTCAAGTACTTGCATGGAAATGTGCTAGAATAATCCTTGTTACATATCATTTGTATGGCCATTCAAGTAACAGTAAGCACTAGCAAGTTAGTAATACAGTCCATGTCTTTACACAGTTACTAGTTTTTGTTCTCACATGAAATTATGGAAAAAAATATCACCTTCTTGATTCCATTGTAAATGAGTATTTCAAATACATTCTGCATCTGTAAATCAGGACTGTTCATAGTACTCTGTTATTTCTACATCACAAGAACTTTACTTGAGATTTCAGGCTGAGAGAGTTGGGGCTCTTCAGCCTGGAGAAGAGGAGGCTTCGAGGGGACCTGATAGTAGCCTTCCAGTATCTGAAGGGGGCCTACAGGAAGGCTGGGGGAGGATTATTTACAAGGTCCTGCAATGACAGGACAAGGGCCAATGGGTTTAAACTGGCAGAGGGGAGATTTAGACTGGATGTTAGGACGAAGTTCTTTCCAGTGAGGGTGGTGAGGCACTGGAACAGGTTGCCCAGGGAGGTCGTGGATGCTCCCTCCCTGGAGGTGTTCAAGGCCAGATTGGATGAGGCCTTGAGTGAGCTGTACTAGTGGGAGGTGTCCCTGCCTATGGCAGGGGTTTGGAACTAGATGATCTTTGAGGTCCCTTCCAACCTTACCATTCTATGATTCTATGATTTTTTGCTTCTTTTTCCTCTCTATTTTCTATAAAAATACCAACTTGGTTAAGTCATTTAGGGTTTGTTGAATTGATGCTACCATTTAACATATGATTTCTCTAGGCAAAATAGTTCTCAGCATTATAACTATTAAAGCCTAGGGTCGCTGTGATCTGGTGATCATTAGCAGTGGCAGGATGTTTACTTCATAAACAGGGACTAGGTTGTGCTCACCGAGCCGTATCTTCGTCTCCTCACCAATCCTGTGAACTCTCCCCTCACCTGCTTAAAGGAAAAAAAGGGGAAAAAACCAAAACAAACACCAAAAAAAACCCTTAGTGTACCCAAATGTTATCTTCAATTTTTTTTTGTTAACTATTGTAGGCACTTGTTGGTGATAAGACATTGGCATTTCGACTGATGGATGCAGAGATGTACACAAACATGAGTGTGCTCTCGCCTCTTACTCCAGTTATTGATCGTGGAATACAGCTTCATAAAATGATTCGTCTCATTACTCATGCACTCGGAGGAGAGAGCTATCTGAACTTCATGGGTAAGTAATCTTAGGAATAAGTCTTTTATTTTCTCATTTACAGAATGCTTGACAGGGAAATAAAATGATCTGGAATCATCTTACTTCCACAGTATTTATCACAATGCTGAAGTTTGGAGTATAAATGCTTCCATAGAGGTTTAGTACAAAAGGTAACGCGCGTTGCTTTTTCTGTCTGTAAGACATATTACAAGACGTGAAAAGAAAATCGGTGTGGTCCTTAACTTCAACAAAAATAGCTTGTGATAATCTCTAATTCAGGTTACTCTGATTTACAACTCAGACTAGCACCTTAAATTGTTTTGCAAGTTTTTCAGATGGTGAGCATTGCTTTGCACACCTGGCTTGTCTTTCATCTCTGTCATGTTCTCCTAAACGTTTTAGGTATGATAGCTCTGTGCTTCTTTCAGTTATTAATTGTCAGGAAGTAATCTGGAAGCAGATGATGTATGTGTTTTGTTGTTTCATAGTGAAGAGCAGTGTCTTAATGAGGCAGGCAAGGTGTCATGGAGGATCAGAATAGGCCTGAACATGTCCTGGCTTGCCCAGGTGTGTTTTCTGCTCTCCCTCCTCCTGTTGTTGGGAGAAGCAACCACGGGAAAGGAAGATAAAGGGGCCTGGTGCCACCGTGTCTGTCCAAACTTGTTTACAGGGTGCTCTTACCCACACGTGTTTTTACTATTGTTTGTGTTCTACCCTAAAAGGTAGAAGTAAGCCCTCACTTCACCTAATATGGTTAAGCTTGGCCAACTGCCATTCTGATTGTCCAAAAGCCCATTAGACTCAGACTGCATTGATAAAAAGAGATGAGCAGGTAGAGACAATGTGCTTGCTGCCGTCGCCATTGTTTCTGCCTTATTGTGCTCTCTGTCTGTGCCTCATTGCACCCTGCCATGCTCTACAGCATTAAGTTTGCTAAGCTGTAAGCTAACCCTGCTACATAGCAACAAACCCTAATGCTTTGGGTTTGTCTACCTGGAAACAGCTTCGAGTTTACCAGGCTTTAAATGCCTGCACGCAATAGGCTTGCTTAGCAAACACGACCCCTGCCAGCCTTCTGCCAAGGCTGCACATCTGCGAGACACTCGTGCCTGCCCCTCTGCAGATCTCCCTGCTAAGGCTGGAGACAAGAGGACCAGGACCAGGTCAGAGATAGTCTGCCTTCTCCCAGCACCCCTGCTAAGAGCCTGGGAAGACCAGAAACCTCAATGGCTGGCAAGACATCCACAGAACTCCCTGCAAGTGTTTTGGATGCTATCTGAAGTTGTAGTTAGCCCCAAGAGTCAGGAAATAATATTTTGTGAGTCAATACTCAAAGCTTCTTTAGCAAGTCTTTAGCAGACTCTGTAACTGTATCTAGTTGAATCTTAGCCTTCTGTCTTAAACAGAAAGGAGCCTCTTGAGTCCAAGTAGTGGGCAAGCGGTATATTGACTGCAAGAACTTCTCTTCCAGTTCACTTGAATTTAGTCACCGTCCCTGGAGGTGTTCAGGAAAAGACTGGATGAGGCACTTAGTGCCATGGTTTGGTTGATTGGATAGGGCTGAGTGATAGGTTGGACTGGAGTTTCTTCCAACCTGGTTGATCCTATGATTCTCTTGCTAGTTATTCATTCCAGATCCAGTTATTCCTCTGTATAATGTTTTCATGACCATTATACAGAACCTAATTATTATTAAAAATTACTGGGTGGGTGGTGAGAGAGTCCTGAATATCAAAATTAATAAACAATATTAATTTTGAAAAAAAAATAATCCTATCTCACATTAATTAATACCCTCCATTACACAAGGACAAATCACAGAAATAGAAGGCACATCCTATTATCGAATCAGCAATACTCTTTTTTAGTTCACAACTTGTAAAATACAACTCTTGCCTTATTGCTCCAAGACTGTCCAATAGTTGTTCTCATTTAAGCTGCAAGCTGTAGTTCCACTTAAAAGTTGAATGTTGGGTTGGTTTTTTGGTGGGTTTTTTTTGTTTGTTTGTTTTGTTGGGTTTGGGTTTTTTTGTACAAAATGGTGAAACTATGCTTGATGCTCTTTACCATGGTCACGCTCCTTAATTTCTTAGTAAAATTATCCTGTGCAATAGAAAATCACAGTTCTGTAATGTGGTATGATAAGTTCCATATAGCTGTTGTGTTAAGCTAATGGAGGAAAAAAGGTTGAAAGCATAGTGTAAATGACAGTCTCACTTTTCTGATGGTGAAACAGTTGAAAATTATAGAAGTGTTAGTTTAATAGACTCCAATTTCTATTAAGTGTTTTGTGTTATCAAAGGGCGTGTATAACACCCTTCCATTAAAGTATACTTAAAATACATTTTTCTAATTAAAAACTTGGGAAACAGTAAAGCAATGGTAGTATTTGATTTAAGCATTACTGTACTGATACATGTCCTCTTCCTTGGCATTTTTTCTTTTTTAAAAATTGAAAGTAACTTCAGCACAAAACCAATCAGTCAAAAGTGTTGTTTCCAGTAAAATATAGATGTGAAAAATAAAGAGTGAAGAAATTAATGTAATAAATGTTTTTCAGGGATGTAGCCAGGCAGCAAAATGTGCAAGTTGTGTGCACTTCCATTCAAATTAATGACAATACAGTAGTTAAGGAAGCAGTGTTTAAAAACTGCTCCAGCAAAACTGCAGATGTCTCTGTCCCAGATTGTCTTGCTGAGTGTAGAAAAACAATCAGTAATTCCATGTGACATGTTAAGTCCAGTGTTTCAATGCAGGGTGATAGAGCAATTAATATGGTGTGTCTTTGAATACTTCAGATGTCTTAGTACCTGTGTTATCATTTGCTATATGCAAAAGGCAAAAAGATTGTAATAAATGTTGGAGAAGAATGTGGAAATTCAAACTGATTGCAATCCAATATATATAAAATACAATATACAATCCCAAGCACAA
>VWZE01013873.1:147780-163219 GCA_013396675.1 Eubucco bourcierii | reverse complement strand
CCCCAACTTTGAATCACCAGGCTAATGCAGATGGCTGGAAGTTAAAATGAAGCTGTGTTTACAGCACAGCACATACTTACAAGCATATGTACACCATACTTGCAGATATTTACAACTATCTACAAGTTAGAAGTAATCCAGAAATTCAAAACTCCTCCCAAACAGTGAGATTGCCCAGAAGGGGTCCCAACCAACTCCTTTCCTTCTTCCCACCCCTCAGAAATAATCAAATAAACCCTTGTGGAAAGCTTATGTGATTAATTTGCAGATAAGCAGAGGTGAGATGCCAGAGCTGGTAAGGGGTTAGAAGGAAATGATTACATTTCAAGTTACATAGGTTTAAGGCAGTGGAGTTAAGGCAAGCTGCAGCCAGGCAGGCACAGACCCAAGTGAGAGACTTTGTTGTTGTTATAACTGTTTATACCTCTCAGCAAAACCAATGGGTGATGTAGACATCACTATTACTTGCTTTTCACAGCCAATGATCTAATTTCTCTCATTAAAATATTCCAATTCTCAATATTCCAAGCCTCAAACCAGCACACTCTGGGAGTATTCAGCAATTTTTATTGGGTTTTTTTGTTGTTGTTTGTTTGGATTTTGGTCTTTTTGTTGTTTGGGGTTTTTTTGGAAACTTTTAAATAGAGCTATGAACAATATCTTGAGGTGAATTTGGATCCAGCAGAATGGAATTTACTGACACAGCTGTATGATTTCATCTTCCTTTGTGATCCTCCTCAAGTGAGGAAGATGAGGCATCTGCTACAAGTTTTCCTAGATGTATGAATACTGAAAAGGGAAGAATGTTGGAAAAAGAAGCTCTGTGTGTGGATAGGGGCAGGCTGTGGTACCAGACATGACAAATCGCAGTAACATGCTCCTTGTGTTGCTTGTGTGTCAAAAGGAAGAACTGGCCTTCGTCTTTGAGATGCTGCAGCAATTTGAGGATGCACTAGTGCAGTATGATGAACTGGATGCCTTGTTTTCTCAGTATGTTGTCAACTTTGGGGCTGGTGGTGAGTGTCTTTAAAATGTTAGATAAATGTGAAGTGTATTAATTTCTTCACTGTGCTTCTGCTAACTAACCCGGTGCCTTAGGGACCATATGTACATGGGGAAAAAAAGATGGCACGTTGCAGTGAAGGTGCAGTAGGCAATTTGAGCTCTTGTTTTATGCTATACACAAACTTCAGTGTATAATAGACTCAAGTTATAGTCTATGAAATTTTTGTTTTTAATTTCTGAGGCTTAGAAGCTTCTTTTGATGAAAACCTGCCTATTGCTTTTGTTCAATGATGGCTACAAAGCCCTGAAACTCTGTAATTACCTAAGCATGGATCTGGCCCAGATGCAGTTGCTGTTTTCACAGCTCACTGCTAAGTTATTCAGTAAAGAGCTTCCTGGAGAAATGTATTCGGTTTTGCCTTGCATTAAATGAGACATTTGGTAATCACTGCAAAACGGAATAAAAATATCTGCTTAATCTGCACTACAGAAGATCTAGTCTTTGCTTCAAGAAAAATTACTGTGCAAGAAGTGTCAAATAACTTTAAACTGTGTCAAATCATATATATAGTTATATAACAACAGCTTTATTCGGGTATATGTGGTGCATCTGGTAAAAACATAGTGCAGGAGTAATTGCAAGGAAATATATTTATCCTGATCGAACACTGAGGCACTGAGGAACAGTGAGGCACTGGAACAGGTTGCCCAGGGAGGTTGTGGATGCTCCCTCCCTGGAGGTGTTCAAGGCCAGATTGGATGAGGCCTTGAGTAACCTGTACTAGTGGGAGGTGTCCCTGCCTATGGCAGGGGGTTGGAACTAGCTGATCCTTGAGGTCCCTTCCAACCTTACCATTCTATGATTCTATGAACCTGATGCTATACCTGAAAATGAGGACACATCTATCCATGATGGATGAGTAGGAAATTATTTAATGGGTAAAACTGTTTCTTTTGAGTTTCAGGCAGGTTTAATTGCTAAGAAGTACGTTACAAACTGATTGCCACTTGTAACAAATAATGCAGTTAAGACAAAATGCCCATGGGGTTTCTGCTGGTGTTCTGGTTTGGGTTTGAAGTTAAGACACTAAGTTGTTTATTCATCTGATAAACTTTAGAAAGAATAAGCCAGCTCACAATTTCTAGAGGGAGAATGAAGAGGCTTTGATAGAAAGCAGTGGTTGATTCTTGGATATTAACTTTATTCACTTAGATGGTGCAAACTGGCTGACCTTTTTTTGCCAGCCAGTAAGGAGCTGGAATGGTTTAATTCTCCGAAAACCAATAGACATGGAGAAGAGAGAGCTAATTCAGAACCAAGAAGCTACTCTACTGGACTTGCGTAGTTACCTATTTTCCCGCCAGTGCACGTTATTAATCTTCCTGCAGAGGCCATGGGAGGTTTCTCAGCGAGCATTGGAGCTTCTTCACAACTGTGTGCAGGAACTCAAACTACTAGAAGTGAGTCAGTGTAATATATTCCATTATGTGAATGATTTTATCCAATGATGATCTAACGAGAGTTTTTCAGTTTTGACATTGGCTGTGAGTTGTCAAATAGATTCTGTAATGACAGATTGTAACAGTGCTACAGTTGAATGGCTCGTCATGGGAATGTCTTTGGAATAAAATTTGGAGACATCACATCTGAAAACCAAGCCCGTATTTAGTCACAGTATTCTAGTCTTCACCTGGAAAGTTAACTTCCTAATCTGGTAGGTAATTCATCTGCTGCTTTCTTGGATTGATTACCAGTCTCTTGAACTGTAGTTTCCATCATTTAATCTGTCTTATTGAAGAAAATAAAAGAGTGGTTAATATGTTGATATGCAGGCTAGTAGACTGTAAGAAAAAGCAGTTTGGAACTAGAAAGAGTATTTACATAAGCGCTTCTTACTGCCACGTGAGCTAGATGCTGCTTTTGTCATATCTTGTGGTTCTGGCTTTGTAATTCATTTTAGCACCCAGTAGAAGGTGCATGTGCTTCTGGCTATTTCATCTAATGACAGAAGAAAGATAGAAACAAATGACAGCTCTCATAACTTCTTGTCATGTCGCATACCTCCATGCTTTACTCCTCCTCCCTCCATACTTTGGTTTCTGCTGGTGTTTTTGTAATCCTCTAAGATACTTTATCAGGATGTTACACACTGCTCATCCTTCCTGCATGACCACAGTTGTCTATGAATTGGCACCCATCTTTAAGAACGTCACTGTATGCATGAGAATATTTCAACTTGTATCTCATTCATGTCCTCAGTCTTGTGTCTGATTCTCTGTTAGTTTTATCCGTGCTGTTTTAAGAGCAGCTGCTAACTTTTGTCTGTCTCACATTGTGGTAGTGAAGTTTCCTAAGTTCCATCTGTTCATCTACACTTAAAAAACAGAAGGTCTACTTCAGATGCGTTGCTGACACCTTCACGTATTCTAAAACTAACGTGTAGTTCCCATAGGCAATATGTTTTGCGTGAATGTTTTGTGGCTGCTTTTTTCTTTCTAAAATAAATACTTGCAGCCTTCTAAATCTCTGAAGGTATTTCCTGCAGTTCCCATTTTGCTCCACCCCAAGTATGTCCTGTGCTACCAATGATCAGGGCTCGTTTTTGCACTCTCTTATTTCTGCTGTTTCTGTTCTGATTTGGTGATGCTGCCTTGTGCATACCATGTAGCTGTCCCCCTTGCGGTCCTTGTTCGTAATGTAGGCAAACCTCTTAGTGTCACTTGACACCACTGAACGTAGGCAGAAATCAAAACTACTCTGTTCTTAGAATATTTATCTTCCCAAAAATTATTTCAGAATTCTGATACTTTTTTTCCCCAAATGTGTTTTCCTTGCATGCTGAATGTTCCTACTACATTAATTATCTGGTTTATGATGGGTTTCAAGACTTACATAGCATTTCTAAAAGGAGTATTTTTGCGTTGTTAATGAACAGCATTTTGAGACACCATTATTGTATTCATATTCCAGATCTTTAGTTATCCTCATATTTGGAATCACAGGATCATAGAATGGTGAGGTTGGAAGGGACCTCAAGGATCATCTAGTTCCAACCCTCTGCCATAGGCAGGGACACCTCCCACTAGTACAGGTTACTCAAGGCCTCCCTGGGCAACTTGTTCCAGTGCCTCACCACCCTCACTGGAAAGAACTACCTCCTAACATCTAGTCTAAATCTCCCCTCTGCCAGTTTAAACCCATTGCCCCTTGTCCTGTCATTGCAAGACCTTGTCAATAGTCCCTCCCCAGCTCTCCTTCAGGCCCCCTTCAGATACTGGAAGGCTACTGTCAGGTCCTCTCGAAGNGGCAGAATCACCTCCCTTGCTCTGCTGGCCACGCTTCTCTTGATGCAGCCTAGGACTCGGTTGGCTGTCTGGGCTGCATGTGCACACTGCAGACTCATGTTGAGCTTTTCATCAACCCAGACTCCAAGGTCCTTTTCCTCAGGGCTGCTCTCCAGCCATTCACCACCCAACCTGTATTTGTGCTTGGGATTGTGCCTACCCAGGTGCAGGACCTTACACTTGGCCTTGTTGAATTTCATGAGGTTGGCCTGGGCCCACCTCTCCAGCCTGTCCAGGTCCCTCTGGATGGCATCCCTGCCCTCTAGCAAGTTGACTGTGCCACACAGCTTGGTGTCATCTGCAAACTTGCTGAGTGTTGCTTACCTGGATTATTTAAATTTTCTGATATATATCAAACTCTACCATCTTTCTCTATCATATCCTGACTGATACTCTTCTTGGTCTTTTTTGTTCCCCCCCTTTTCTTTCTGTGTTGTTTTGTTTGTTTGCTTGCTTGCATGCTTTTATCTCCATTCTTTAGTTATTTGTCCATGATGGATGTCTTGTCCTTTGATTAACAAATTTATTGTTGTGAAGAAAACTTAGACTGATTATCTTTGTTGTTATTCAGGTTTCTTAATCTACTTCTTTAGTGTACTTTTAATTTCAATCTCTATTAGATTTGCTATCTCCTTAGGAAAACAGCCATTTATTTACAGACATTTTTTCCTAATTCCACTTTCCTTAGTTTATAAAGTTTTGAATTTTTTTCAGGTACTGGTACTTATTATTCCTCTTTTCCTTCTCTTTCATCTTGATGACTATATCATATCTAGTGAATATGATCACTGTTTAGTTTCTTAGCTGTTTTTATTTTATGAACTCATACATCTAAATTATTCAGGAGGTAGAGAGAGTTGGCCTGGTTTTCATGTGAGTTCTTAGAGTTAAGTTCTTCCAACAGTCTTTCTACATGCATTACATCAGGGTAATTTTGCTGAAGTATTTGTTCACCTGATTAATATTTCTTTCCCAGTTAATTTTTTTTTTTCTTTTTATCTTCAGGTCTCTGTTCCTCCTGGAGCTTTGGATTGTTGGGTTTTTTTGAGTTGTTTGGAAGTCTTACAAAGAATAGAAGGCTGCTGCGATAGGGCTCAAATAGACGCAAATGTTTCCCACACAGTTGGTTTATGGAGCTATGCCACTGAAAAGGTAACTCTTGTGTTGCAGTTGTGGTGTTCCAGTTTTGAAGTAGACCATTTGTTACTGTGGAACAGCCTTTGCACTTCTTATTATTTAATATAAAATGGAGTTTTCTGTTTTGTTTTGAGCCTGGTCTGGATGAGGCATACAGGTTTATATTCACTTTTTCCACTGTCTAATGAGGCCTAGGAATAATTAGGTTGATACCTCTTTGTCTGTCTCCTTCCTCCCATGCTACTAGTTTGGTAATAACTGGCTTATTAAACTCCAGAGTGAATTCAGTCCACATCAGCTGAGAAGAGGAGTATGAATTTTAGTTATAACAGGAGAAGCTGCCCAGATTTGAATGTGTTTACAATTGAAAAAAAGATTGCAGCACATTGTTTCTGTGTACTGTTGTGGTAGTTCTAGACCCTTAACTTCACTGAAGGTGTTACCCATGGTAGCTTATGAAAAAGTCAAATAAGTAATAATTTTTGTTTTTTCAGCTACCATTCCTTACCATAAAGGAGGGGTAAAAAGTTGTAAAATGGCCTTTTCAGTTTAATTAAAGCCCCTCCCTAGCTCTATGAATGCCTTTTCAAGTTCCACTTAATATGAAAGAGTTGTTGCCTAATGTTGCTTTTCCCTGTTGAAAAACAATTCAGAAAGATGTCAAGCTCCAGAAACTACTGAAATAGCATGCTGTGATCTTTGTGGATATTTTTGAAGACCAAACAGACCATCTTGTTGATACAACCTGTAGAACATTTTCTGTCTATTTTAATCATAATTTGTTCGTGTTTCAGGAGATATAGGAATCCTCTACCTGACCCTATAAGGGCCTTGTCTTATAACAAAAGCAGAGAAAAACAATTTCACCAGAAGAATTACTGTTTAAAAAAAAAACCAAAAAAACCCCAAACAGAAACAAAAAAAAACCAAAGCAAAAACCAAAAAAACCCCAATGTTACAAACAAAAAAAATCCCAACCAAACAAAAAAAGGTGTGGAGGTCAGAGGGAAAACAAGAACAAAGAATTGTTTAAAGTGTTAATTAGTGCATCAGATTCTTCCCATGATCTTTACATATTTCTGTTGAAGGTGACTGAGTTGGAAATGTTCCTCCCACTCATAGCTCTCCTAACACAAAGGCTAAATGGAAAAAACTGTTGTATGTTGAGTTAACAGTATGGTGGAACAGACTGAACAGAAATATTTTCATGACAGAATAAAATGAAATTCAAAACCAAGCAAACAAAAAAATATGCATGCAAGGAAAAACAAACAAAAAATTCCAACGCTAATGACCATCTCAGTTTTATATGATGTAGAGTAATGGGAGAAGCTGAGACCTTTTTTCTTTGCATGCTTACCTTGGTAGCTGATTGACTTGTTCTAATGAATTAACCTCACAACCAACAGAACTGGCAGTATGTATACTATGCTGATTTCAGGGTATTAAGCATACTAGTTGCTGTCTAGAAGGGTTTTTATGGTAGTTGCGTGGCACTGTTTTATCAACTTTAACTATGCTAATCATCTCTTCTTCAAGAAGGTTTTCAGCTGAATATGATACTTTGGGTGAATCTGTGATCCTGTCTAATCTGTGTATTGGGGACCACCTGCATTTCTTGATTATATAGTTTTCAAAAATACAGAGTTATTGGAAGTGATTTTTGGCAGTAACTGCCAAACAGCTCAACCTATGACTATGTTTATAAGGAAAATCGTAAGGATTTATTCTGACTTGAGGTGTTACGTCTGTGAGGATGTGTGTGTGTGTGTATGCACATGTTCCAATTTTGAGTCAGTAACTCATATGCAATTTATTTATTGTGAGATAACAGTTACTTTTCAGAAGTTCTCTATTTTCTTCCCATGAAGCAACTTTAAGACAGATTCTAGAAGTAGTATATATAACTTGACAGCTGTGGAAATGTCTTACATTGTAAGGATGATGTAATAGAGTAAAAGGAATTTTTATATTGATTTTGTTTTAACCTTTTGAAAACAAATGTGGTTTTTTTTTTTTCTTGCAGTTAAAATCTCTGGGTTATCTGTGTGGACTTGTGTCAGAGAAGGGACCCAATTCAGAAGACCTTAACAGAACTGTTGACTTGTTAGCAGGGTTAGGAGCAGAACGCCCTGAAACAGGTATTACCAGGAATTTATGCTTACTTTCTGTCTTAAATAACCTATACGTGCATCACTAATAATTTCCAAGTATCCTTGCATATGTATTAACAGAGTTTTATCAATGTTTATCTCTTAAGAGTTCTTTTAATATGTACTTTAGTACTTTAAATTATCAGTGTATCTCCTTACTGTTTCAGTTGTGTTTTCCTATCAATGCTCAGCATTTATCAATATTTATTTATACCGCTCAAATTTATCAGCATTTAGAAAGTCTTGACCAGTGCTGGTTTTGAGTAAAGCTTTTAACACTTTCAAACAAGTATTAAAAATAAAATTATGACTGAAAAATAAATGGGAGCATCCTTGACCTGCTGTGATTGATAACCTGCAGCTGGAGCTACAAAGTGATTTTGAATGACGGAACAGTCAAACTTACTTCTTATGGATTTTATCACTTGCAAAGATACTTCTGAAAGGAAGAAGCTTTCAAACTTTAAATATGCTAAAACAATTAGTATCTTTGAAGCATTAGCCAAGAGGCTGATGCTTCACTTGCTCTTGCAGGTATGATGATGTATATTTTTTACAACAGGCACTGCAGGACGGATTCATGTATGTAAAATGAGGATTTTATTTTCTTTTAGAAATACAAATATGTATTTGGTCTGGTAAAGACTTAAAACTAAGTAAACTATTTGAGAAAAAAATAGTCTTGCTATCCATTTTCCTTTCGAAGTACGTTGCTTGAAGTAGTAAAATGTCTTTAAACTGCTTCTGTTATGCCAGTGTATAAATACAGCAGTAGGGAGTTGTGAGAATATTACTCCTGGCATAGTATGGTATTTAAGTACAATTGTGTGTGTTTCTGGTTGCATAAGTGTTATGAAATAATGTGTGGAGCAGATAGTAGAGTTACTGTATTGCTATTTGCCTTTACCTTGATGTCATGAACGTCACTCATGCGTGCAGGCACACGCAGAGTTGTGAAACAGCCTTTCTTGATCTTATTTCAGAGCCTGAGGAAGTAACTTGTGATCAGTCTCTGTTAGTGTTGTTTTGCGCATAAAATTAGTTTGATGTTTTCTTTCTACTGAAGTGAAAAGCATGTGTGTGTGTGGTTAAAATTGGAGTGTGTTTGTGACTCCGTGCTCTGCTTTTTTCTAAAGCCAACGCATCACAGAGCCCATATAAGAAACTTAAAGAGGCCTTATCGTCTGTAGAAGCTTTTGAAAAACACTACTTAGTAAGTATGAGTTTTGGTTATTTATCTTAGTTTTGCATGTTTGCCTCACAGATTGAATAGTACCAACATTTTCAGACCTGAGAAGAGTGCGCATTTGAGTACTGGAGTCTTGTGTCTGGTTCTGGGCCCCTCAATTCAAGAGAGATGTTGAGCTACTGGAACGTGTTCAGAGAAGGGCGACAAAGCTGGTGAGGGGCCTGGAGTGCAGCCCTGTGAGGAGAGGCTGAGGGAGCTGGGGATGTGCAGCCTGGAAAAAGAGGAGGCTCGGGGGGGACCTCATTGTTGTATACAACTACCTGAAAGGAGGTTGTAGCCAGACGGAGGTCGGTCTCTTCTCCCAGGCAACCAGTGACAGAACAAGAGGACACAGTTTCAAGTTGTGCCAGGGGAGGTATAGACTGGATGTTAGGAGGAAGTTCTTGACAGAGAGAGTGATTGGCATTGGAATGGGCTGCCCAGGGAGGTGGTGGAGTTGCCGTCCCTGGAAGTGTTCAAGAAGACACTGGATGAGGCACTTAGTGCCATGGTCTAGTTGATTGTATAGGGCTGGGTGATAGGTTGGACTGAATGATCTTGGAGGTCTCTTCCAACCTGGTAGATTCTATGATTTGGGTGTCAAATGTTGCTGCTCACACAAGGAGGCTGATGTGGTTTACAACTGGAACTGTGTGCAGGCCCAAGTTTCAAATACTTGAATTAAATTTAGTGTCTACGTTTATGAGTTGGAGATTATTATCTGTAAGTCTGTATACTTAGTTATTAAAAAAAGCCAATGTTACGGCTACAATATTCTGCTATCCCAAATTCAAAATTAATTGAATATGCCCCATAAGAATATTGATGTGTGAACTCAGCTTCCTTTTTGAATGGTTTAGACTCACATCTTGCAATGGGTGTTACATAGTTTACATTATAGTCCTGAATTTTTTATATAGACTGTGGGATATCTGTTAACAGTATGGTCGGAGCTGGCATAGATTGAGACATTTGAATTCTCATTGTGTTGTAAGATGCATGTTTATACTCTTGACAGCTCCCTTTCTGAGGAGCCATTGTAATGATCTTCTGGTTTTGTTTTTGCTTTTAAATGATGTTAAATAAAACAAAACCCCACCCTGACTGTAACAAGAGTGTATTTGGGTTTTTTGGGTTTTGTTTGTTTGAAGTTTTTCCCTTTTTTATTTTATTTTTTTCCACTGAAATTTCTTATTTGCAGTGCTGCCATTAGAGTTTTCTGGGGAAAAGTTAGAGTAACTCTGAGAAATAGTGGGGTTTTTTTCTGATCTAAAAACTATATGCTACTTAATTTTTACAAAGTTTTATTGGAAAAAAACCTCTCAAAATATTTTGCTAGTTTCATTTGTACTTCATTTGTATTTCTTTATGAGACTTTATGAATGGCTGGACCAAAACTAGAATCTTCAGAATGGCTAACTGCTTTTAAATGTTCAGTTCTGACTTGCACCTGAAGTTCTCTGCTAAATTCAGCAGTATCTTCCTGAACTTAAGCAACCATCAGAGTCTGGCAGTGAAAGAATTGATGTTCTCGTTTGTATTTCTGAGTACACTTTTAAGAAACACCAATTCAGATATCTGATACAGATTAAAAGATAGTTTTCTATGTAGCGTGAAACCAGGTATCGTCAGATGAAATCTGGAAGTTTGGAAAGTTAAATGCAGCTTTTCAGACATGCTGAAAACAAATAAGGAAAGGCTTTGTTCTCATTCAGTGGCTAGTTTCATGCAGCAGCTTCAGAAAAGATTTTAAGATCTCCTACAAGTACGTTGGCTTGTACCTTGATTTTGTTGGAATGTAACTTTGTACGTATAGGTGGTGTCTAAGACCTCTCTGGTTATACTGATCTCTTAAGCAGTGGTCATTTAGTTTATTGTAGGATATTGTTGAGAGATCTTAAACAAAGAGGTGATTTTTCTAGACTTGCCATAAGTAACATTAAAAATTGGTCTGAGAAAGGGCTTTGGGATCTCGTTGTAGGTAATTTCCCTTACCTCTTAAGAAGAGAGGCTTTTTGACAGACTGTAAAGCAATTAGACAGTTGGAAACTCTTAAACAATTTGTTTTGGAGGATGTAGTAGTTCTTAATACACTAAGTGAAGGAGAACAAGCTGCTGTGGAACACTGTTAACGGTCAGAAGAGTCTGTGTGTAAATATGATGGGGAATGCTTTTATTATATGGCCAGAGATTATGATACACTAAAAAAAGTTTAAGTGGAGGCATACAGTGTGTGTTCTAAGTGCTAATTTTGAGAAGATTTGTTGCTGTTACTTCAAGCTTAGAGCAGGATAAGGAAGGTGCCATATAGGCTTTGTGGCTGTATTGGAAATTAAGCTTAGAGATGACTGAGAAACTTCCAATTTTGGATTGCATAGCTTCAAGCAGAATTCTTTTAAAGCACTCTTGCGAAAAGTAATTATGCCAATTGTAACTTAGTATTTTGCATTTTATTACATGTTTACATACTGCAAACTTTTATATATTTAATGGTTTTAGGTGCAGCTTTAGTAAAAGAACAACTACAGGTATCAATATAGGTTGGGGACTGACCTGTTGGAAAACAGTGAAGGGGAAAATGACCTGAGGGTCCTGGTGGATGGAAGGTTGACTATGAGCCAGCAATGTACACTTGTGACTGCTTGAAAGAGTCCAGTGCAGAGCCACAAAAACGATTAAGGGAGTGGAACATCTTCCTTGAGAGGAGAGACTGAGGCAGCTGGGACTCTTCAGCTTGGGAAGGAGGAGTCTGAGAGATGACCTCATTGATGTTTATAAATATGTAAAGGATGAATACCAAGAGGATGAAGCCAGGCTCTTCTTGGTGATGCCTGATGACAGGACAAGAAGCAGTGGGTTGAGGCATTGAAAGTTCTGTGTGAACATGAGGAAGAATATTTTCTTCACTGTGAGTGTGACAACATTGAAATAGGCTGCCCAGGGGGGTTGTGAAGTCTCCCTCTCTGGAGATATTCAAGACCTGCCTGGATGCATTCCTGTGTGATCTGGTCTAGGTGATCCTACTCTGGCAGGGAGGTTGGACTGGATGGTCTTTTGAGGTCCCTTCCACCCCTTAACATTCTGTGAATCATGTACTATGTTCTAGATGTAGTTGATTCAGTTTTGAAGTATTAGTTGTGAGTCTTTGGAGAGAAGTTCTCATACCGTTCTAAACATGCTGTGGTATATTCTGGAATGATAATCTAATGGCATATAGCCAACAAAATAAAAAATGATAGGAGGATTCAGGTGTAATGTTCTTGAAGCTGCATCTCTTCTATTATTTTGGTGGCTTTGAATTGCCTTATCCAATTTTTTCAATAGGCTTTTTTCTCCTGCAGTTTATAACACAGGTATGGGGTAATCACCAAATGTAGAACAAGTGAAACTTGCCTGTTACAGACTGCTCTATATTATACACTGAGGCGAAGGGAAATCTGAAAAAAAAATTACTCATTCTGACAATTTTATTGTAGAGACTTAATACTTGCTAGAGGTTTATATGAAATACCAGTTTCACTTAAAAAATAGTATTGGGATGGCAAGCTCTAGGTGAGTGGCTGGAGTTGATCTCAAAAGCCTTTTCCAAACTCAACAGTTCTATTGTTCTAAATGGCTACTAAAAATATATAAAGATTATAATAGTTTATTTCCTTTTAAACAGGAGCTATCCCATGCCACCATTGAAATGTACACAAATATTGGAAGAATTCGCTCAGCTAAACTTGTGGGAAAGGACTTGGCAGAGTTTTATATGTAAGCAATTTTTTTCAATGTCTTAAGTGCATTAGCTCTGAAAAGAATGAATATAATCCTTGAGGAAAATACACTGCATTTTAAAGGGAATTTTAAAGATTGATGATTTTTTTTTTTTTATGTAAACATGCCACAATTTTCAGACCACAACAAAACACCAAACAAACAAACAAGAACAAAACCAAACAAAAAGCAATGACAACAACTTGCCTTCTTTAGCTTGATCTTTTTTGTTCTTAGGGAGAAAAGGGCAAAGGGTGGGGAGGATGATGAATAAAGAGGTGACTGCATTTACTGCTTTCTAACATGGATTCTGATTTTTTTCAATGATTATAGTTAGTTTAACTATGTATGTGCCTCTATACACCCAAGAAAAGCTGGAAGGTGTGCTTTGGAGTGTAATCAGTTTCACATTTGAGATTATGGTTGCGAAATGTTTGTTTCTCCCACTGTGAAATGTAGTGATATTATTCCTCATGTTCAAATATAATTTTGGTGTTTAGAATTTAAAGGAACCTCCTGCATTGGTTTTATTTTTCTTATTTAGAAGAATTAGGGAATCCTAAGTGGTCTTTTGGGAAAAGTAGGTTTGGATGTTCTTCTCATCTGTATTCATGAAAGCAGTATTATCTTATGGCTGCAATAGGTTCTACTAAATTAACTTAAATTTTCACCTGAGGGAACAAAGGTTTAAAGACTACCATGGAACCTACATAGTGACAAAATGATATTTTGATTAAAGCATTTTCCTGCTTTAAAACTGTTGAATAAGCCTATTTTCAGTTAACTGTTAGAAGCTTCACATGACTTTTGTCACATCACCTTGCTTGTTCTGACACAGGATATACCTGAATTTTCATGACTGTAGAGGTTCTTGCATCACTCTCTACTCATCTCTTTATTTTTAAAGGAGGAAGAAGAGTCCACAGAAGGCAGAAGTCTACCTTCAAGGAGCCCTGAAAACTTACCTTGCAGAAGGCTGGGCATTGCTTGTCACACATACAAGAAAACAATTAGCTGAATGTCAGAAACACCTTGGGCAAATAGAAAAGTATCCTCTAAGAGGCAGAGCTGGAAGAATTAAGGCCAGAGAAAATTATACTTCTGATTGGTTTTCTGACACATCTCTAACCTTAACAGTGGAGACTACCAAATATCAGAAAACTGAATTATTTCTTGTTTATCTTGCTGCTGTTCTTTTGGGGAGAGTTGAGTTATTTTTAATTATAAATTCTTTTAACATCTAGTTCAATTAAAACCTTGTGCGTATGGTTGCAGCTCTCCATGTGAAGTAGGTCTAGGCTCTAGAGAGTGGTGCAACGTGGATGATGTGAAGGTTGTCATTAATTTAACAGATGCCATAAAGATTTTTTTAGGATTCTATTTCAGCTTCATCATTATGGAAGTTTTTATGTCATACTGTTTTTTTCATTTGATAAATGTGGCATGATAGTGTCTTCCTGTATTAAGAAGCTTAATTTGGGGGCTTTCTATCTCTAACTACTACCACCACTTTTTCTCTTTATCTGACTTGCCAAGGACTCTTCTGGTACTTGCAATGGTGACTTTTTCCAAAAGCTAAAACAGAAGCTTAAAAGATGAAAATCCTGTGGCTTTGGTGTGGTGTTTTACAAATTTTTTGCTTATTACGTCTTTTTTTTTTCCCCCCCAGCCTTTGATCTTCACTTCATAAGTGGAGTTTGGAGTTGTTTGATTTTCAGCTCAGTCTTCAATGTGTGAATTAAATCTTCTCTATAAATGCTAAGTAATACTTTGAGAGAATGATTTGGCCTGATCCTAATGTTTGGCAGGCTGCAAATTCTCCACTTCCATACTGTTTTTGTTATTTTCACAGACCAACTCTCTCCACTGCATCTACTTGTTTAAATATCAAATCTTTCTGTGTTGCTGTACTACTGCTACTTCGAAGAGGGGTGTATGTGTGGGAAAAGTCTGTTGGGTGGCCTTGGCTGGTTTGTTGTAATTTTTGGCATTAGAAACCCCACAGTGTGATTTCTGCTTTTCATTTTAGCCTCAATGCTGCCTAAATTTGGTGGCTAAGTTAAGAATAATTTGATTCTAATTTGGACTGTTGTGTTGTGTGCTGCTGCTGCTTCTTGGTGTCAAGTGACAGGACTAGAGGAAATGGTTACAAGCTGCATCAGGGTAGATTTAGGATGGATATTAGGAAATATTTCTTCACTGAAAGTGTTCTCAAACTTTGGAATGGTCTGCCGAGGGCAGAGTTGGAGTCACCATCCTTGGAGGTGTTCAAGCAGTGTGTGAACCTGGCACTTAAGGACTTGGTTTAGTGTTGACTCTTCAGTGCTGAGTTGAGGGTGTGACTGGATGAACGTAGAGGTCTCTTCCAACCAGATATTCTGTGGTTCTGTGTTATGATGTACTACAGCAAAATCACTGGTTTGTTTGGTTTTTTTTTTTTTTTTTTTTTTTTTTTTTTTTGATGTGTGTGTGTTTGAGGCAAGGGTTCTGCTTCCATTGGTGCCATAGATAGAAATAAAATTCCTCTAGGAGTTAGAGTGGAGTGGTTAGCTGAACACAGAGTATTTCTTCAGGACAGTTCTTGTGAAAATTGCAAGGAAAAGGAGATTTTTTTTGAATGGGCCTTCTGGCTTTTTAAAAAATTGTTGGAGCGGTTTTGGTTTTGATTTTCTTTGCTTGTATTTTAGTCTCCAAGTGATATTACTAGGAATCTTATGATAGCTGAAAATCAGTTGAGCTAAATTAAAATCTGTAATGTGTTTTGGGTTTTGTTCTATTTTGTTGTGGGGTTTTTTGATTTTTTTTTTTTTTT